>CM076727.1:6292766-6394344 GCA_038501795.1 Pseudopleuronectes americanus
TTCAGCATAAGATTCCTACTTCTCTCTTTCTCCTGCTTCTATACTAACAAGCTGGTACATGGAGAGGAGAACAGTGGCCCGGAGCTGGCAGAGACACCTGCGACATATGCTGGACGCGACATACATAGTGGGCGAACCCGCTTAGCCGCACCATCCCTCACCTGTGCCATGCGCAAGCACCCCGTCCAACCTGCCATGTGCCTACGCTACTCCCACCCACCCCTCGACAAAAAGTCCTTGCACAGAAATCAGAATTTTAATAATACTTCACCGCCATAGCCTGACAGAGATTATCTCAGCGGGGTGTAACGCCTCCCTGCAAAACTACAAATGAACTGTGAAAGGAACAACAATCAACTGAGACAGACCAACGGCCACAAAAGCAAACCGGTAGTCATAAAGAATTGCTATGAAATTAAAACATTACAGCTGTGTAGGGCGCCAAGATAGAGCATATGATAGTATTCCATATAAAAGGAAGCTGTTTAGTGATTTAGTTGAGAGGATAGTGTCCTATGTCTTGTCCACTAGACTCAACCGAGCATTTCCATGTATACGTTGCGTTAAACAGGGCTGACTTGGATATTCGTGGTGGCTAGCGACGAGCGGCTTACTTACAGACACACAGTGACAACACAGAAGGTCTTCCCGTGTGCCAGCGGCGCTTTTCCACTCTTTCCCGGCAAGACATCATGCCAAAGACGCACCACAGAGAGACAGTGGGTGTGATTCATTTCAGGTTTTCCGCACGTTACCATCAATCCGTGCGTTTACAAGGCCTCGATTTGATCATCCATGCTCACTGTCACACATTACGTCGCTCTCAGCACCACCGAGTATGTTTCAACGACAGCTATTCATGTCAGTTACGTCCAAGGGTAATCGACACGATCACGACGGCCGTATTTACGAATCAGCCAGATTGCACCATTATTAAAATGCACATCAACAGAGTTTGCAACTTCGTTCCCTGTGTCGGACGTCATCTCCCCATCACGGAATCAAACCTGCTGCCTGTGTTTCCATTCCCCTCAAGTCATTGACACCGTTATATCGCCTGACAGTGACTCTTATCTCTTAGCCATTACAACTGAGCCAGCTAAATAAGGAGGTAGACATGATATGGGGAGTGTGTTTGGGCGCTCCATACGACCTTATGTAATGGCCACATAAGCATTTATTACGATGGAAGCGAAATAAATGTGTAGGGGCTTAGTTCGACACAGTAGGAAACTTGACAGAGCAAACCCCTCCGGCAGCCTGGCACACACACGGACACACTTGCCGCAGCATCTACCAACTGGAGGGCTCTGTAAACAAATAAGCAGCACTTTTTAAAATGAAAAGCATTTGCGCGATTAGTACAATCGCAGCCTGTCGTTATAAGGAACGGGTGATTGCAAATACATTCATACGAGCAAACAGAAATATTATAATCAATTAGTTGTGGTCTCCAATTCACCATCAGGATATGGCCCCCGAACCTCAGCTGTTTTCACCAAAGCCGAGTTTTTCCGCCTGGCGGTGCGGGTGCAAAATTATAACGCTAGGAAAGACAACCAGTCGAGGTTCTAGGAGAAGCCACGTGCGGGTTGTATACTTAATAGGCTTAGCCTGGTTGTCGGTAAACCTGACCTCTAACCCTTTCAACGAATAACCTTAGGCCGACGGGCTCGGGCCTGCTCTGGGAACACAATTACCTGCGGTGAAGGCCTAAAACCTTCTCCAAACCTTCCCATTCTCGCTTGCTCTGTCGATCGACACAGCAAGATACGTACACATATTTTCTGATTTGCACTCATGCATCGCCGCCGTACAGACAAATTATCGTCACTCGTGCTTTGTTGATCATCATCCCAACTGGGAGTGTCAGTCCTGCTGAGACACCATGTACAGCTGCCCCCCCAGGGAACTGTCAACCCCAGTGCTTCCCGACCGGCCCAGCGGGGGATCCGCTCTGCACGGACTGTGCCTACTCACACTGGGCCCTTCATGGTCCCACAAGCGGCACCAACACTCTCAGACGCTCTACAGCATAAGTGGTAAGTCGCTCGCACCTCCGCAGAATCTGGATAATGACACTGAGTAATCCATCGGGTCGAGCCGGATCCACTGCATTAAGGAAGGAAAGACTGTGTGGTGTCCTGTTCCGCAGTCTCCGTTATGGAGACCAGTATTTACAACTCGTGCACCCATTCCCTAGCAAGCAATTCTACATCAAGAGCGTGATTAGCCTCTTTATATTGCCAGCCCGTCTATGGAATTAATTGTTAGAGACAGGCTGCGTCGTCGTTTTTGTGGAGGTTAATCCGACATGTCTTAGTATGCATTGGCCTAGATACAACTGATCTTCTGTATTCCTGAAAGCCACAAATAGGACCTCAGAACTATTAACTACGCGCGACTATGTACAATACAAATTTGCGATAGAGTCGACCAACTGTCCTCGACAGACGGTTAAGTTGTTGAAATCCTCATGTCCATCTTTGAGGTAGCCAACGCGATTCAACACTTACCACCGACCACTCTCTTGGGCTCTTTGGTCTGGTCACGCAGGCTACAGTTCGTCCATGTCGATTTTGCCTCTGTGTGTATGCGCAACGAAATTACGCTCCGAACTGATGAACCCAAATTTGCCCATGACACTAGTGGTACATGGGCACATCGGTGGTGATATGAGTTCAAGAATGGCTTTATGGTGACAGAGCGAGACTTTAGTAAGAATGGAGAGACAATAAAGTCGAATGTGCACCTCTCTAGAATAGAATTGCAGAACCCAGTCTTTTGTGGACTGCGTCATAAGCAACTGGACAAAAACATACACCATAGTAACACGCTAAATAAAGTCCTATTTACAGCATGATGGAAACCAGAGTCCAGATGCATGAGATCCACGAGTTGTATGGTATACATAATGAGAATTGGGGTTTCACACGTCACAAGAGTACACTGTGCAAAAGCTATCGATAACATGGTAAATGTAATTTACAGGCAACCTTGTTTTTGGCACTCTCTCTCCATTCCAAACAAACAACAGTTTTATTTAAGATGCAGATTCTCACAGTGGCTGTAACTACCGCCCTAGCTCCCGAGTGTACACCATCATACAACATGCAAGCTCTCAACGGTTACTATAATGATAAACAAACTTACATTGGACGAATTTGATCTTTCTGAATAAATTAGACCAGCACGCTCTTGCTCTGTCAATGGTCATGATCTGAGTTTACCCCGGGTAAATTCAGTGGGATAAGCGACCGAGTAGCAGAGGGAGGCACGGAATAGATCAGTGCTCTAGTAAGTCTAGCAACCAGAGTCTGTATCTGTATATTACCTGACAGACAAGCCAAGGTAAAGAGCAATTTCTGACCTCTGCTTGACAATGCTGCAGTTTTAGCTTCCTGCGGGTTACACTAAACCATGAAAATTACTGAATTATAAAAACAATTTCCTGGAGAACTTCACATGTGCTGGCTTTAGATCCATTGTACTTCTTTATGTTTCTATAAATGTTCGACATCGGATAGTTTTAAAAATGTTAATGTGACAGAGAGAAAGGGTTCAAGAGGCTCAATGTGAATAGGAGGCTTGACTGTTTTCTTAAGTCTGACAAGTCACTCCAGTTTTCTTACTGAAAAGTGGATCGACATGAAAGCTATTGTAACTGAGGTTTTCCAGACAACCATTGAGTGAACGATCGAGAGTAATGTTTCTTTCAGATCAGAAAACCCTTTTAGTGACGGGTGCCGTCTTTTTTTAATGACAATCTATATAGGGTTCACATCTGGGAAGCGAAGTGATTTTATTGAATACGGCGGCCTCTGTGAGTCTTTGAATATATGAGTGGTTTCACACCGCGAGTGCTACTAAATCTGTGATAGTCGCAACGGGCATGTAGCCCTTTACTGATGATTTACCCTTACATCACTAAATGCCAACTCAGGTCCCACTTCATTATCTATAGCAACTCTGGAGAGTACTGTTTGGTTTAGTGCTCTGGATGCTATAAACTATCAATTACATGCTCACATGGACAGTAGCCCCCCCCTCTCTTTCTGTCAGAGTAAGCAGCTCTGAAATAAATATTAACATCATTCCACATAACATGCAGCAACAGAGCTAAAAAGCAAAATAGACAACCAGGAGTTTGGTAAGAGAGGGTGTTTATCGAGTGGAGTTCGGTATGCAGACGAACGTTTTACGGTAACGTGTAGATATCTTTGGAAACACCGTCCACAACTAGGGGAAACTACATTTTAGCACTCAAAGTGTTTGATACATTCAACATCGTGAAGAAGTGATGGGATCTGAGTCGATAGAGCTTCGATGTATATAGTAATTTACCACCAATGGGTAGAGACCACAAAGAATTCTGCGCCTGAGCCGAGAAACAAATCAGCGTAATCATTGTATGCCTTCGGCTGACGCCCGTAACCACGGAAAAAAATCACCCACGCCATTAGCCTCAATGGTTCTGGCTGATGTAGTAACGGACAACAATGGCAATGCAAAGGAGCTCATATTAAAAATTGTCCGAAAGTTAGAATGTTCCACATTCAGCGCCCTTGTTTTTCAATGCTGAAAGCCTATAAGGTTGCGAGTGGGCGGAACGATTATATTAATAAAAAAAAGAAAAGCAGAATGAAACATCCTGTTACCTTGAATAAAATTGGGAATTTCTCTGGGTTTGAACGTTGTTTGAAACATTTTGGTGTAATTTTAATGAAAAATTGTTACATATTATATCTTTAAATGTCTTTGGTCTTGAGGTTTGAATGAAACACACACACACACACGCTGTGGCAAGGAGTATGTGAGATTCTATGTAAGAAATAAAGCAATGCCTCAGAATCCTGCTGCACCCGACACTGCAGCGCTTTAACTTTGTAAGTGTTGGATGTATGCAGGTGCATACAGGGCAGTTCATTCTTTCCTCAAATATGTTTGGTTTTATTTCCATACACTCAAATGTTGGGCTGTACAAGGTTGTTTTTTCTTCTCCGATGCGAGAAAACTACACAAAGACGCGTTTGATCTCTGAAATCCGATCTGTATTTCTAGCATTGTCTCCAGTTCCTACCGTGGCATCTTAAAGGTCAGGAGTGAAAGGCCATTTGATAACTACAGAAAGACCTTTTGGCTTTATTACACTGGCTTTCATCTCCTTTCCTGCGGAGGTTAAAACAAAGCATCGCATCCTTTGAAAAAGAGAGGATAAAATAGATCGCTTTGGAGCCTCAAGCCTTTTTGTCACTGGGGGAAGTCTGGCATCCAGTGTACAAGGAAAAGTCTAGAGGGATATGTTTCTGAGAGCGACGAGTCTTCTCAAGCACAATTAGCATATGTCCTCTCAACCTTCTACCAAACCTCTCAATGAGACCCTGAAATCCTATTGAGATATTATTAACACTCAAACGGGGCATTACACAAAACATCCAATGCAGGTACACACACGCACACACACACACACACACACACGCACAATCAAAGCTCAATGACACCCACTTCCCACTGAATATTGCTTTCTTTTTAATGGTAACCTTGGGAGACGGGCTGCACCAGCGCGACACTTAACAGCCACTAGTCTGAGAAAAATGTTTTTGATATGCTTGTGTCATTTAATCATCCACATTCTGCCGAGGCTGTGCAGGACAATTTTGCAGGATATTAACTCCCAACTAAACCCTGGCTTGTATCATTTGTGGGGCCAGTCAAGCAGGAGTCCCAGGAGGAGCGGAGACTTTCCCCTCACAGTCGTAGTAATCTAAGCTTGACTGGAGCGCACACAGACTGTCTCTCTCTCTCACACACACACACACACACACACAGACACACACACACACACACACAGCTAATAGACAGGTAGAGTGAACCATAAAGGGATAAAGGTATCAGGAAATGTACGGCACAAAGGAAGCGCTTTACTGACAGTCAGTGTGATTTGGCTGATCAAGTAACAATAATAGAGCTGATGTAGTACAGTAAAAGAAAACAGAAAAAATACAATATATATATATATATGTATTCACAGATTGCAAAATTACCTCCTTTTCTTTTTATTTCCAGACAACAGTTAGAGATTGAAGAGTATTCGTAAAAATGTCACTTTAACGTGATCCATTTGGACAGCTCACATTGCTTAATGGGGTAGGAAATTCATTTTTTCTGCTGTGGAACAGACATAGTGGATGATGTGATTCTATGCAAAATATATGAAACCATTACTAGAAAAATGCATGAGTTTCAATAGTTGGAAGGGGGGGGGGAGAAAAGAAGAAGAAAAAAAAAGTATCTCATTGCAGGGAGGGTTTCCCTATTCTTTACCACGGACCATCACATACACACACACAATGCAACAGACAGCAAAGGCAACTGATGAAAACCATTTTTGTTCCATCACAAAGAACTAGGTCACCCTCTCATAATTGTCAATCATGCAATAAATCTCTCTGTGGCACAAATGAATACGGCATTGGAAATGAGACAAAGCTTATTGGCATGCTATGTCAGCTTGACTCAATTCATCCCCCTTTTCACACAGGACCATTCATATGTGAAGTTGTGCAAGGGTCTCTCTCTCTTTCACACTCTCCCTCTCCGTCGCTCTCTCACACTCACAAACGCACTCTCTCTCTCGCTCTCTTCCTCTCTCACTGAGCATCAAACTCACGCTTGCACACAAGCAAAGACTCACACACTCTTAATGTGAAAGTTACACAGGATTAATGTATGTGGACGGACCATTTCAGCCAAGGGCTACTTTATTATCATAACCATGTTTATTTCCATAGAGAACATGTCTCAGTGTATTCTCTGCACTAGTGCGGATTTGCTAGGAACATACACAAGTCTCTGTTACAACACATTGCTTTCAAGGCATTAGCCAATGCATGGTCAGAGTCAGACAACTGGAGATTGCAGTTTGAGGGATTTTTCTTATTCTTGCATCCAACAACACGATCTACGGTTTCTTTAAGTGGAAGAAACCAAAGGCATTTCGTTTCTGAACTTAACCGCACTGACTCCTGACCGCCCCGCTCACCCCTCAGCTAGCCAGGTGTACAGAGGTATGCTCCGAGCCGTCCGATTGGCTGCAAGCATTGACTTGACACAGCACTATACAGCTCCATCCACCAGAGGTTTGTGTCACGTCTCCGAGGACCCAACTGTCACTCTTTAAGAGGAGGGTAATAATAGCCGGGGCGCCACAGCAAGTGGTGGCACAGGCGAATTTAAAGAAACATCAGGGAGACGGTGACATTTGAGTCTACGAGGAGAGAAACCCAAGCGCTGCAACCAATAAAGACTCCCACTGATATTCTCACTAGGCTTAGAGGGGGAGAGGCAGAGGCAGAGAGACAGCACGGAAGGCAAAGAGAGATGTCAGTGTTAGATGAAAATGTGTTGACCTGGTGATATTGATACCCCACTCATAACCTCTACAGGTGGTGCCGTCAGGAAGCAGCCCGGGGTGTGGCGACTATCTCCATGGATAAAAGCCAGAATTGCAGACCTTATCATTTTACAGTACAACGAATGAGCCGCCTGCTCCTCTTAGAACTGCTGACAACCGGAATTACAAATAATATAGTCACACACAGCACAGGAGATCAAATAAAATATATATATAACCCTATATTTAAAATATTGGCTGCCGAAATAATGTATTTCTTGATTTTCTAATTTTAGAAACAGTCATCTGACAATCACCTCAGGATTAACAAGTGGGTTTTGATTGAGCAGGTTTAGCAAGGTTATAGTGATTTTTTTTTAACCAGCGTTTGAACGACAGATCTGGAACAATCTGCTGATCAGTGTCAAACACTGCGTTGCCAGAACTCGTCATCAAGATATGACCTATAAATGTAATAAGAGAAGAGTGTGGCTGGGCTAATTTGGCTGGAAGTGGGGTTAGAAGGCACAGAGCTCACGAAAAATTTGCAACAAGGAGGAAAAACTATTAACTTTGGCATAGGTGATTATTCACTCATTCAGATTTTATTTTATATTTTTTTATATTTTGATTCGGGAATTGTACACCTGACCGTCTGAATCTCAGAAAACAGACATTAGAGATAACATCCAAGTCTCGTCTGCAGGAGATCACTTTACGCACAGTGTTAGTTTTTAATTCAACGCAACAAACCGACTGTGAAAAAAAGTGTTTCCGGCGTCTCAGTGAATTCAGACTTCACATAAATAGCTGTGGGGCCGTTTTCTTAGTTTTCTTCTTCCATCAGAAGGTATTGACTGAACGGCTGCTTTGTACCACCACAGAATATGCTGCTAGTCTCAAGTGTCATTAGCTTCAGGGCTTTTCCAGCTAGCGTCAGGTAAAGATTAGATAACAATCAGCCCCTTTAATAGATACTGTTGGAGGCACTGGAGCCGTTCCTGTGCTGTGCCATTCATCTGAAGCTAACAACAGAAGAAGAGACTAGTGGAAACCGATGTCATTTCCTCCCTGGTTTTCTTCCCTGTGATGTACCGCTGAGCCGGGGCTGTTGTTAAATCACATGTAACTATTGACTCAATCGAGACGATGTACAGCAGTGTGCCTGTGTGTGTGTGCAAGGAAGTCCAACTGTGATTTGTAACTAAATACGAATATAACGCAATTGATTGGAGTCTTAATTTAAAAGGCTAAATTTGAGTATTTTAAGTTTTTAATTTTGCCACACTGCCATTTACAATCACTAATTCCAAACATTGTCCTATTAAACCTGACTTAAGAAGTCTTTTGAACCGTTTTAAATTCTCAGGTGTAACCACATACAGTAACGTTCGGTACATAAAAAAAAAGGTTATACTATGTATGTGGTGTGCTGCCTCGCTGAAATTCCAAAAGTACAAAGGACTTTCTGTTGGATGACATTCCTTTCTTAATATACTTCAATTATTAAGGAGGAGTCCTGCGTATTGAGTGGAGAGCTCCGAAAACATGGACGCTGGAGAAATAACATCTGCATGTTTACTCAGGAGAAGATTCATCCCCGATAGCCCCCGTGAAAATGAAGCGGCAGACAAAAAACAAGTGGAGGAAATTTGTGGAATCCCATCTGAGATTGCTTCCCTGATGGATTCCTTTTCCTGTCAGCTCAGACGAGAAATGAAGGCAGGGAAAATTAACTCCTGATACAGCCACGCTGAATTAGACAGAGAGGGAAGAGGGGGGGAGAGGGAGAAAAAAAAACCTTCAGACTTTTTAAGGATTCCAGCCTTGTCATTTTCAATTTTCTGCTCTTTGGACATGCTTGTATTCAGATTCCCCAACATCTATTCGCCATATCAATCCTAATTAGACAATCTGGGCCCACGAAGGATGGGAGCGGAGTTATTTGCATAATTTAATCATAAATACTCAGTGATACATATTTCCAAATGCATTTGTACAATTATCTTTTCATCCTTGGGGCAAAAGTATTAATATGATTAGGCAATAATTCTTTAAAAAAGGGGGGAAATAGGAAACTAGCAAGTGTGCACTCTTTTTTAAACTCCAGCTTTGGGCTATATGAAAAATTAATTAATTTCTGAAGAAAATCAATTTCTCTATGTGACCATATTAGACAGAGCCAGGCGAGGATCCTGCATTCCTTCCACAATCAGGAAATCTCATCTGCTCCCTCTAACTTCTGTCAGTAGCATTTAACATCCTGGTGCGAGCGTCACTGACTTTTGCTACGCTCCCTAAATGTGCTGTAATGTGAAGGAGCCCGTGAGTAAAGACAAGCTGCGGAGCGGTGGCTGGGGAGCGGAAATCAAAGTGACCCACAATCCATCGCTGCCCTGCCAGGCAATCAGCGTCCAGGGTGAAATCATAAGGTAAAAATCACTGTTAACAAATGTGGTTTAATACGCGGGATAAGTCCTATTGACGGATATCTTTTAAACAGCTTAAGTCTGTTGTCTATAAAAAAAATCAAAGCTAATTATCCAGCATGGTGGGGGAGAAATAGGTCATTTTAATTCACTGATCAGGGAGGAAAAGACCTGACGTCGATTTTCAACAATTTCATTTTGGTGCAGGGTTTAATTGGTGATTCAAGCTGCTGCTGTCGATCCAGTGAAGGCATGCAAATAAGACAGGGGCTCGGACAACTAATGCATCCGACAGGCAAATTAACAATACAGGCCATGCAAATAGCCTCTAAATCCACAAATGGCATTAGACAGTGTCAGACAAAGCCTCTTTAACAAGTGAAATCTGCACTTTATCATAAGCTAAAAGAAAATACGATCTTGAAAGTCTTAGGGAAAATTAATGTAAGGTTTGCCAGTGGAGCTGCTGTGTGGATTTTGTTTTCTTTTATTTAAAAAACGTTTTAATTTGCACCCGTTCCAGCCGAGTGAATGTCAAGTCAATAAAGCAATTCTGATTTTCAAGGAGACTATTTGTTTGCAAAAAAAAAGAAGAAGAAGAAGAAGACACTTTGCCGCCATCTGCCAACTGCACAGTTGACTTGAGCACATGTACTGTACCTAATCAAATTTAGCAGAGCCCCACTGACGGATTAAAAATGTGGAAAAAATAAAAAAGCGAGAGAACTTTAAATGTTTGTTTTTTCACTTCAATAAAGAAACAACACACAATATGAAGGGGCCAATTTGACTTTCAAGAAAAACTACTTGAATAGATTTGGATTTTAAACAGCTTTGTATACCATTATCTCTCTCTCCTCCTCTCCCTCTCCCTCTCTAATCAGGCATCTGTCACTCTGTTTTTGAAGTTATTATCGCCCCAGCTCCCTCTTGGATGTGGTTGCTGGGTGACGGGTATCTTAGCACCCACTCTGACTGGGACTGATTTGAATGGAATCCAGAAATCTCCCCTGAGTACCTGTAAACACATCCGTGCCTTGTAGAAAACAAATATATTATAAAGAGAGCTCAGCGGAGGAGAGGAGGGAGAGAGAGAGAGACAAGCTGGCACCCTCGGTGGCAGCTCACACTGAGCGCTAAACAAAACAATTACCGTCATTTGCAAATATGTGTGTTTAGGCATAAACACTCTTGAAGTAAGAACAAGAGGGGTGATAGCTCCCGTAACACTCGCTGTCATATCAGTATCAATTAGATATATTTATTAAAAGAGGAGGAAAGAGTCGTTTTGGCTGTGACCTGTCACTCGTAACGTTTCAGAGTCAGATCTGTTTGACTGAACCGAGCCGGGGAAAATCTATTTAAGAAGGGCATGTAAGTGAAAAGCCGTCCCATTCCCAGTGGTGGGACATTGTCTGGGGCGTGTGGTTAACCTTCAGGGGTAGACAATGATTGTCAATTAACTGCTGCATTTCTGCGCCCCAGCATCGGATAGCCTGCCTCCACAAAGCGGACCAATGAGAGATATGCGATATCTCTGCACCGCTCTCGTGTTATAATAACCTTTCAGAGAGTTCAAGTGTCACACAGCAATAAGAACCTTTTCCATCCCACCGCAGGGAAAATGAAAAGGAAAACAAGTAGCTGGAACAGAGGGCTCCAGGAGGGCCAGAGTCATAATGTAGGGGAGATTACTGAGCCTGGATCAGTGTGGGAGCAGGAGCGAACACTGCTAATCTGGCACAAGAGTCCTTATGAAAATGAAGGGGTCAAGCAATTTGAATTGAATGTTACTTTTAATTTTAAAATTATCGGTAATTACAAAAATATGCTTCTGTTGTCAAGGCAAAATGCAAACTGTTCAAAAACCCAGTATAAAAGTGTGTAAAAGTCTCATCATGAATTCTTATTTACCAACAACTAAGGGTAAGAGATGCAGCGTTGCTCTGTGATGCCTTTCACATTCACACTGTCTGCAAAATGAGAGTTGTGTTGTTTTAGCACAATAGATGGTGGGAGGGTAAAAAACAGCATGTGAAATAGTAAGACCCATTGTACAGGAGTATTATCCACCTCATTGTTACCACTCTGCCCCGGTGTAAAGAGAGCACTGACACTGTGGTAACAGAGCGAGATGAAAAGCTAAAGTATCTCAGGCAGCAGCTGTTGTTGTGTAACCAGAGCGGGTTTAGCCCGGCGAGCTCGGACGCTTGTTATCTTTACAGTAAGTCGTCGGCACCGAACGGAACAATGACTCTGGAGAGGCGACTTGTTTTCACCTGCAGGGTACAACCGGGCCCTGTTTGCTCAGAGCTGATCGTTCTGTCAGCAGCAATTCAATGACAAGACAGAGTGAAGCACACACACACACACACACACACACACACACACACACACACACACACACACACACACACACATCCCAGCAAATAAAATCAACTTATTCTAAGTAACAGAAGCCTTTTATCCAGCGGATGCCTCACTGTTCCATGATGTAATTCTCCAAATGGGGCAGGCAGGCGAGCAGGCCAGGTCTGAGTGATTGATTTCAGCCCAGCACCAGGAGAACCTGGCTGCTTTCAGAGACAATTACAGTCCTGTCCATGTGCCCGTAATAGCCCAGCACTTTAGCGTCATTAAAGCGACGCGAGGCACTGCATTATCCTTTAACCCCCATCGCCGGCCATCCCCCCCCCATTGACAACCCGGAGAGTTCAACCACATACTTTGTCACCTGGAGCCCCACGCCGGGCTCTCGCGGAGGATCACCTCACAATACGTTTCTATCTATCTACCTCGATGCTTTATGTAAATGCAGCTCCGGCAGCTAAGTGCACAGGTGAGCTGTTGAGACGATGGATGCCACTGGAGTGGAAATATGGAACATAAAGGATAACGAGTGCAGACAAGAGGGAGTGTGTTTACTGACAGCAAGCACTACAGGATAATTCAATTTAAAATACATGAAATACATGGGAAAAAAAATACTGCACATAAATAGATTTAAAATGTCCCATTCTGATGACATCTCTCTCAATGTTTGATCACTTGATTTAGCATTTTTTGACCATGTGATTCTGGAGGATGAAGAGTATCCAACCTCATCATATATACGAAGACTAATGGGACGTAAATTGAATTTCAGTTTGCGAATCAATTTCAGTGTGTTTCTATATTAGTGCTTTTATTTGTTCCCCTTGTGATACTTAAATATGCATCTAAAAGTTTAAATCATTTTCAAAGAGTGTGTGTGTGTGTGCTTTGAACTAAAAAAATAAAAATGAATAAACTGAGACTGATAAGTGTCTCAAAGTGTTTCTTGTTATTCCAAACTGATGTGGAGCCTTTTTTTCAATCAGATTTGCATTTCCAGCTCATTTCTGGATGGGTAGATCAATATGGAATCAATCATGGTGACAGGTGAGATGGTAAATTTGACCAGGCTGAACCATCCTGTGAGACTAGGCGATACATCACAGATCCGGCAGCAGCAGAACAGTAAAAATAGCTTTTAATCAAATATTGATCCCCACTTAAATCACTCCATAATAAAGCATATGAAGTGAAAAATATTTCTCTCTGGTAGCATGAGGTTAGACGATAATTTGTGTTTGTGTGTAGATGTTTATCTCAATTACTGTGTATTCATTTGTGATATAGATATCAAGGCAAATTTATATTTTCTGGCTGCACATGTTCTTTCTTTTGAGTGAGTGTAATATAACTTATTTCGATGTAGCTATCATTGCCACAATTAGTACAAAAATATCAAGTGTCATCTAATTCTATTTAAAATAATCTGAGTTTGATTTCTCTCTCAAATCAAAAATAGAACTTACTTCAAGTGAAATCATATCAACTCTGTAGCAAAGAGAGTAAAACCTTTTATTTCAGTTATTTAAAACTAAATTTCAGGTGTTGACTTTATATTAAAGAGTAATTGCAGTAAAGTGTGGCTCGTTAAAAACATGACCAGTCCCTCTGTTCCTCTATGTGTCTTCGCGGTGGCAGCTCTACACCTGAACTTTATTCTACAGCATTGTGAAACTCAGCAGAGGTGTAGCCTACATTATCGATTCATTTGTTCGCAGGCAGACAGGCTATCCATCATGGCACAGCTTTGCACTGCACGTGTTTACTTTCGCTAAACTTTTCCCCCTGGTGCCGCGCGCTGGCTCCTGCTTCTCCTCCAGCAGGGAACCGAACCCGCTCGTTCCCTTAATGCTCGGATGGAGTCTGACACATCCACACGTGCACCCACTGGACCGATCGATTGATAAGTTCATGGTGTCGACGGAGACACTTGTTTTAAAGCAGGGAGGAAAAATGTCTCCCCCTCTCTGGCTGCTGCGCCTTTACGCACGGCTCTCCGCGGAAGACATGCAACCCCAAACCCGAAATGAAACCGCCGCGCGCGGCTCTCGCACTCACCTCGCGTTGGTGCAGTCGTTGTACAGGGTCTCGAAGTCCTTCCTGGAGATGAGTTTGCAGCGGTTCACCCCTGGCTGGATGGCGCCGAGCCCTCGGAGGATGCGGACCTGCTCCACATTGCACACCACCGGCGTGATCTCCAGCCGCTTCAGCTTGGTGTAGACGGTGTGCAGTCCCCCGACCAGGTGCTTCAGGAACAGGTCGAACGCCTGCGGGAGGCAGATGAGCTCGCAGCCGTCCACGGTGAACGAGGCCACCTTGGCACCGCGCAACTCGACCATCTTGCACTCGTTGTTTTGCGGTATGTTCTCAACGGGCGACGGGGTCGAGTACACGGGTTTGCCGGGAGGGAGCGCCGCGTTCGGGTTCGGGATGCCCGGGATGCCCGGGATGCCCGGGCTGCCGGTGGCGAGCAGCTCCGACCTGAACAGGTTCTGCCCGGGTCCGGACGGAGGCGCCAGGGATGGAGACGGCGAGGAAGTTGTCGACGGCGGGGACGCGGTGGTGGAGGGAGTCGAGATCTGAGGCGGCGGCACCAGAGGAGTTGGTGGGATCAGAGCAGCCGGTACGGCCATGGTCACCTACAGGAGGGGGAAGAGAGTAGCCGAAGTTCAAAGTAGAAAAACCCAGCCTGCCGAGACACCCCGAAATGAAAGAATCCACCAGAGTTTAGCTCCTCGGATAAGTTCGGGGGGGAAAGTAGAAAAAGAGCTGCGCAGAAAAAGGCGTGCTGAGTGAGGGGCTTTTGGGGGGGCCGAGCGGCGGGACAATGATCAAAGATAGGAGGAGGAATGACAGGAGGAAAATGAGCTGAAAAGTGCAGCTCCGCTCTGTGGATGAGTTGTTGTTGTCACACGGTACAGAGAGGGAGGAGCTAGGGGACAGTGGGAGCCTTTGAAGAGCAGATCACTGGCTGAAATGTTCCAGGTCTGCTCGAGATGTGGCAGCGTTGATTCCACGCGTCAGGGTCAGGGATCCGGTTGGAGCAGAACAGAACCGGGCTAAAGGAAATTCTGCATGCCCCCCCTTGCACCTGTAATTCCAGTTGGGTTGTTTCTGCTCCATACACCTGCTGTCCAACAGTATCCAAACACATCCACACACACTGTTCCTCCAAGCACCATCGTGTTTAGAAGAATCTTTATGCACTTTTTCATTAAAGCAACAAGATTTGTATAACTTTCCATTTTCTGATTGTTATTATGAGTCACTGTCCAAGGTGCACTGTATCATTGGAGAGGGGAAATGTGCCTCATTGAATTAGTCCTCTCTCTGGTGCTTGTATTTGCACAAGCAGCGTGTCCATAGAATGTTGTATTAATAATAATAATAATAATAATAATAAACGTATAGCATCTTTAAAAAAAAGATACAGGTTGCTTTACGGGTTAAAAATGAAAATCAGAGTTAAACTAAAATTAAACAAAACATTGCAAAATGATTAAAATAAATGCGAAATCAGAACTAGGAGAAAGCTCACCTGTAAACATGTGTCTTTAAGAGAGATGAGAGAGAGGATAAGGAGTTTGCCGGATGCATCTCCTTGGGGTGACTGTTCATATGTTGTGTAACAGCATAACACAACACGAGGCAATGGTTTAGATTGCAGCGTATATTGCACACAAGTACAAATGATAGTTTGAGTGTTTGACGGGCCTCCCTGAGCAGACCTGTCCCTGCAGCAGCCTGATAGGAGGAGTGTGACTCACCTCACCTGGTCTGGCTGATCTGTATGAGCTTGTAGGATTCAGCTTTCTTCTCCCTCACTCTTCCACGGTATTTGAGTGTAGTTGTAATTTGATTCCTGCATTTAAATGTCTTCTTCATTTCTTTGAATAAACATATTTTTAGTTAAAACTCATGTGTGGTCCTTCCTTCTTTGTGGAGCCTTGAGCCGGGTTGTGAAAACTGCAATCACTGATCTCTAGCAGAAATAGTGATATCTTCATATCAGTTATATCGTACTACATGTGCAGTGCTTCATCTCAGCAGTTGTCTTCTTACTTTCAGTTTCAAATGCAATATTCAAACTATAAAAGCACTCAGAAGAGCACAAATCTCCGCCGAGGCCTCACAGTCTCCTTAAATTCAATCAAGTCCCACCAAATTAAATAAACAAATGGATATACAAGTCCCCTAAATATGCCTAATCTTTTCATCTAGATCCATGAAATATTCCCTGGGACATTGGTGAGAATGTCAAAAAAAACCAATGTCACAGTGTTAAAGAATCGGTTCTACCCTGATCCATAACACATCCTTCCACCAAGTTTGGTGGTCGTCATCCAGTGTTTTTGTGTAATGCTGCTAAATAAAAGACAAATAAATCCAGATTTAACTACTATTTATAGTTTAAGATTAGCAACTGAGCAGGTGAACATGTCAAACACTTTGTCCTCAATAATCTTCGTGAAATAAACATTTGCTGTTGACAAAGAGACAAAATAAAACGTTTATCTAGCCAGAGTCAATTACATTGCAGAATTTGAGATGGTGTGAGAAAACTGGCAAATACCTAAAAGTTAAATAAAAAAAATCTACTTTTAGACACAGACAATAAAGATGCTACTGTCAACTTTTAACATGGTTCACATACTTCAGAACAGCAGCTTGTTTAAGGGTTGTACCGTTTTACGACGCTGAGGAACTGAACCAGGCTCATCCCAGCTGGAAGGTGAACTCTCCAACTTTCCATCAATCTCAATCTTCGGACAGTACGGGGAAGGGGGATGAAGGCGGAGAGGGAGGAAACGCACCAGTGAACTGAAGGGTCAAGCTCATGTACAGTATAACAGCAGCTTCGCACATGTCTCTAACCCCTGTGCTGCATCCCTGTGCCTTTTCTCCCAGATCCAACAGTTGGTGTAACACTGCAGGTAAAGATGCAGTTGAGTTATCCCCAAGTCAAACAAGTCATTAAAGCAATGGATCTTATTTAAAGCAGGGCTTGAGTTTGAGTTATTCAAGAAGTGGCAGAAAACCACAAATGCACAAACACAACTCTGATTCGCAGGAAGATTGTGACACATTTTGCAGAAATTAAAGCAAAGTTTCATGAGTGGGCACAATTGTAAATGTTTGAACTTGGTAGCGCCTGCGTTTCCTCATATGTCCAATCAGCCGGCAGATCTGGAGACACCTATATGAAGCAGTGTCGCCTCCTCCCTCATATTCTCTGTCTCTCTGTTGTCCTGTTGTGTCAGATCAGCTTTAAGATAAGCAGTGTGCCATTTCAAAATTATCATTCAGGGAAAGAGGTAGCTTGTAGTGTAAAATCAATAGCTGCTTAAAATTCATTGCCAGGCAATCCATTTGCCCTTTATGTTGCTAACCTTTCACTTAAATATGCACCATATTAAGATTTCATTATATACAATGAATGTCACAACAGTTTGCCCACTATTTCTCTTGTTTGCATGGGTTAACTGCAAATCATTGTGCTTGTAATGTCTGAAAGATGATTTTCATTAAGGTTATGTTGGGAAAAAAAAAGAAAAGAGGGAAATACATGAGCATTAGGAGCCTAATAGGTATTAAAAGGCACCACAGGATATGTATGATGTTTTAGATACAAAGGCCTTTCAACAGACTGGGTGGGCTGCATGTGTTTGACCCCAGTTATGAAAACATGGTACCACACAAAAATGTAAGTCTGTATATTGCTGCAGTAATTTACACAAGAATACTTGTTGATATAATTCAAGAAAAAAAGCAGTACATGTAAAAGTCATGTATGGGAACCTATCTGAAAAGGAAATAGTTTACTCGGAAAACTGGACTTGTGAGAAAAATGTGTCACATGTTTCCTTCGGGCAAAGTGGAAAAAAGTAGCGGCAGTTTAAAAATGTCTTTTGCAATAGTTGGAAATTAGCAGCGTGAATGAAGTTTGCAGCGTGACTGAACTAAGTCGCTGAACAATTAGGAATTTTCCCTCAAAGTACACAGAAGTACTGTACACGCCGGCAAGATTGCGGTAAACAAATGACTATGTCAAAATGTAATCACCCCGGATGATGTATGGCATCAGGAAAGTGTTTGAAAACGTACAGATATGGGACAAGACTTGTGTATGATCAATGACACAGTATATTGTTTGATGTAATAATTTATTCACCCCATAAAGCCTTGATAAAACAATGTTGAAAAGCAATTTAAATTGAATTCATTTAAATGTCAATTCTCATGGTTAGGATTTTTCTATAATTGGCTATTTAATTAAAATAATTTTCATAGTCATTAATACAGCCAGCAACTTGTAGCGCGCTGACGTGTTTTAATTACATGGTATTAACAAAATTGATATGCTTTAGAAAGCATGGTGAATAAGAAATAATTAGACCAATCATACATCATCCTCTTATGGACATTAAGTGTATCACAATATAATTGATGAACTTAAAAAACGAGAGAGATAAATAACTTTAATTGTACAGACTTGGTGTACAGAGCTGGGAACAAAGAATCATACTCACGATGTATTATATTTCAGAGGCAATTCATTATCTGTAACATCACTTAGCTCTGTGTGCCCGGCACTCTCCTCTAACCTATGATTACATGACATTTGAAAGCAGTGATACCGTGTAGTCTTTTAAAAATGTCCTCTTACCTAGTCTGCATAAATCTTCAAACTGATTTTTTTTCCTGCATCGGCAAATAAGGGGGGGGAAGGAGCGGCCGCCTCAGACGTAGGAATAATTTAGATGCTCGGAATTAAGCACTTATTGATCATGAATATTTGTTTCTCGAAGGTTACACTGCTTTGACCCCATCTATCCTTAGACACCGTCCAACACAAACATGCCACTTGGGGTAACGGGGTGGTGTCAGGGAGCACTCACGCTGACGCTGGAGGGGGTGTGATGATATTCTACACCGGCCACATTGTGAATTAAAGTGCAGGCGCGCTCTTGCTGTTCAGTTACCGAGACTTCAGTGATGAATTTCTGCAATCTTTCTATCAGAGCTACCGATTTTAAAGTCAGAATGGGATCCTGTGACAGTCCACATTAGTAGTTGAGACGAGTCACTGTTTTTATCACTGTAAATTGAATATTTCAGACAGAGATTATAGATTTGGACTTTTGGTGCCAAAGAAGGCATCTAAAAAGCCACCCTGTAATCTGGAAAAGTTTGATGAGTGTCTCTGATCATTCTCTGACACAATATACACCCGATGATGGCACAAAGTAGAAGCCAAACAGTCATACACAAGGTTGTTTCATTGTTATAGTAGAAATATAAAAGGAAAAAGCTAGTAATTCGACATCATTAAAATATTTATTTGACTTTAAACATAGTTAAAGACTCACCCGGTAGCACAGGCTCCCCAAATACGGCGAGTCCTCGAGCAGTGGCTGCAGGTTCGGTTCGGACCAGGCCCTTCGCTGTGCGTCTTCAGTCGCTCTCCCCATTTTCAGCTTGAAATGTCCTGTCAATAAAGAAGGAAAGGCCAAAAATATCGTTAAAAAAAACAGTAAAAATGGATTACTGACTCCGCCCCTTAAGCCGCATCCACACAAAATATGAATGGTACTTCCCCAACCCAGGCCACACTCAGAAATTCATTTAGTAGTTTTTGTGTAATCCTGCAAACAAATAAGTCGACGAGAACAGTGCTGAGATAGCAAATACCTGATGGATTTGCTATCGCTATACACTTCCACAAAATTTCGTGGAAATCTATTCAGTAGTTCATTTTTTAAATCTACTAGGTCACAAATGCCAGTGAAAACCTGACAACCTTGGTAGATATAATAATAATCTTTAGTTTCAGCTCAAGTCAATATAAAGTGAGAGTCATTTAAAGCCTGTAAAGCATTTTGAAAACAGCACAAGGTAACTGTGTAAACAAAGATACAACAAGAATGGCATGCAATAGAACGCATACGTCTGCCAAGGGACACAGTCATTCATAAACACTCGTAAATATCAGTCATCTAAATATATATCTAATCATGTTCATCAAGATCAATAAATATCTCTCTTGGAAATCGGTGGAAATATCCAGAAAGCTGATTAAAAAAAATCCTGTGTCCACTCCTTTGTCCAGATCTATGCCAAATATCAATGGCTTCTATCTCGGCCCATCTCCAATCCGTCCACCAAGGTTCAGTGAAATCTGTTCTGTAGTTTTCGTCTGCGATTCTGCTGACAAACAAACCAACCAACAAATAAATTGAAAGGGGAGGAAAACCTAACCTCATTGCCGGATTTAACAATGGAAAACCAAAACCAACTTTACAAAGTTGTTGAAATTGTCCGACAGGAAATCTACGTCAGCTGTATCGAATTATTTGTGATGGATCAAAATTTCTTCAAGTGCCAGGCCTTGATAGAATAAGTTCATTTAAACAAACCCTTGAATCTACACTTGCACGACTACAGTTACTCAGAGCTAATTTACAGACAGTACACTGTAAACATGGGTAAAGCATGTGAACAATCGTCTGCCTCCTGATACAAGTGCAGAAGGACTTGGATTCAGATCAGCTAATGAAATGCTACTTCACACAGAGTTAGTCAAATAACAGCGTTCTGGTAATATAACTGCTCAAAAGAGGAGAAAATGGAGTTCACTCCCTTTCCAAAGAGCCCCCCCCCCATCACCGATAGTCCCACAATTACAGTAGTCACGGCCCACATCCTGCGGTACTTCATTTGATGCCACGCAGCTTCCAATATAACTGGGGAGCACGAAAACAGAGAGATTTGTGGATATCTAAATTGCAAAAGCAGAAACCTGTATAAACAGTGGTAATTACCGGGCCATTGACAGTCTCTCAGTGTTGTGCTCATTCTGCCACAGCCGCAGTGATTAAAATGAATCCTCATCGACTTCTCCATTAAAGCGCTGGCAGGAGCGATCCCGTGACCTTTCCCCATTGATTGAACATAACAATCACAATTCAATTGTAATGCAAAGAGAACATTTGTTATAATGTACATGAGATGCATGAGCCATTTCCTGGGAGCGGGGAAGGGTAATCAATGGAGTGACTCTTGGCGTGATGCAAGGAGAATGAGGCTGTGTTCGGAGGCCTAATTCATACAGCCTGCAGTGTATGATGGAAGGCAATGATATGCATGTAAACACCCTGATTTCTCTCTGCTCATCGTTCGATAGGATAACAACAAATGCTCATTTCTACGTCCGCGTGTTGCTGCCCCGTGCACTACGCTGTGATTGGCAGTGATGTACGTGCACAAGCAGCCCGGTACACTTCCGATTCAATCTAAGATCGGAGTTTCATTCGTGTATCATGCCGCGCGTTATCTCCAAGAAAACGCCGACTGCCATCTTTCAAGGGACGCTACTTAATGTAACATCATGTGACTTCGGGGACAACAGGCCGTTATCGCGACACTCGTAGAATCACTAAGCAGAAGACCGAGAACCCACATAAACCTACACACTGCTCAATCTTTAACGCGGGGATACTGTACGTTCTCCTGACAGTCAGGCAAGGACAAGCTTGTAAAACCGTAATTACTAATGATTAGCCAAAACTCGCGCGAGTGAAACCGCAACTTACACGATCCATGCGCCAGAGTAAAGGAGAATAAAGCATGATAGGCATAACAACCCATCCCCATTCAGTGCCATTTTAAAAGCTGCACTCGATGGTGTCTTTCAAAAACTGTCTTATGAAGAGTGTATGCGAATGATGTCCTTAAGGGATTTCTTTTTAGAATCAGGAGATTATAGTTTACACGGACATTAAACAGATTAAACCAGGCAGCTCTCTAAAGGCAGTTTATCTAATGGAGAAAATGTGGTATGCTAATTGAGAAATTCCGATGGTAAAATTATATTTAAACCCCTCTCTCTCTCTCACTCACTCAGCCTCCCTCTCTGCTGGAGGATTTCAGTTTGGCTTGATGAAATCAAATGGCTAATCACAGCCATAAGCTGCGAGACGTTAGCTGAGGGAAACAGTGTTTGCCGTGCTAAAAGGTAATTGTCTCGGAAAACTTCATCGATGACAGATTCAATTCCATTTGGTAAATGTTTAATAAATGCTGTACAAACAGGCAGGCCTATCTCGCTGTGCTTAGAAAACAAAGGGAAACTTTAATTGCTTTCATCATCCCGAGCTTTGACGTTGTTATTGGCCTTAAAAATAGCAGTTAACAGAAACTGTCCTGCTGAGGAAATTGAACCACATTTGGAAAACGATCCGCAATTAAGATAGGGGCATCCCGGGCAGCGAGGTCCAGGAGGATTGTTGTGACTAGGAAAAACATTCCAAGTCATACAAAGCTATTCAATTAACAGAAGGACCCAAGAAAAACAACCTCCCTATTATGTATCACTTACTTTAATCAGATTGAAAGCGATTGTATTCCTTTTTGAAAATCCCCGAACACAAACACGTTAATTAACAGATAGGAGGGTGGAAAGATGTATTTTTCATTAGAGGGTGAAATAATGTTCCCCTTTAACATCAAGGAAACTCAACTGCTTACTGCAGTTAAACCAGTCAGCGGTGTAAATTCCCTGCCAGCATTTTTATTTAAAACCTCATTAATGTGTTTCAACCCAGCATAGCTGTACCTTTAATCTGCACTAAAAGGAAATAATGCGTTTCCTGCTTTATTTACCAGCCTGACTTAACAAGTGTTCCTGTACAATTAGAATTCTTAATAGATCTGGAAACAAAAGGACTTTGAAGGTGGGAAAGTGCTGACATTATTTCACAGGGGAAAAACACTCTTGAGAAAAAGGATCTGCTGTAAATGTAGTTTCCTGGAACACAGGCGCACTGCAATGTTGGTCTCGCTCATTAGAAATGCCATGCACAGGACATAAATCAAGGCCCGTAAAACATTTCATTGCCACACAACACTAAATTACACACTTGCTGGTTTGCCATACTGATTGTGTTTAAAGATTGTAATTTTACTTTTATTCCCATTAAATCTATGCAGGGCTTTACAATCCATAAACAGAGTATCTGTAATAAAAGTTAATAAATGTCAGAATTTGCATTTGGACAAAAATACCCCCCACTACATTTTTTTTTGCAAATATCAATCTGTGAACCTTTCAGGGTTTCGTCAAACAAAATGCTAATTGTACCTTTAGGAATTTAGGAGACAAGTGACATGAAATTAGATGCAATGTCCTTTGGAATCAAGAGATCTGCTAAACTGGAATACATTAAGTGTGAGGCCAAAGCCAAGTGGAGGAGGACTGTTTCTAATACAGAACAAAAGAAACAGATTATAGATTGTTTTATAACGAGCAGTGACAGGATATACATCCACATATCCACACAAACTGAACATTGAAACCTTTATGAAGGAGGGATCTGTTGCAGACTTGTTGTATTACAGTGGATTAGTTCTACCTGGGAGCATATATTTGTGTAATAAATGGGAATCCTGCAGGTTTTTATTGGTCCATGTGCAATGTAATGATAGTTAAGTAATAAAAACATCAGTTTTTTGCCATTTGACCCTTTTGTTAGTTTGGACTAGTTCTCTTCATTTCCCTTTTCCTCTTCTCATGACCGAATTATATCGGTATAACATACTTGGACTTGGTCATAGCAACGTTACACATGAGACATTTCAAAACAAGGCTGTCATGTTGTAAAAATCAAGCTAACATGTTGTTTGTGCCTTAATAGGATCAATCCATGCAGGTTTTTTTCAGGTGATATGACAGGAGTAAAGGTGGAAATTAGGTGACAGGTGACAGAGAAGTCTCCTGCGTTTAGTCTCTTTATGCTGTTTGTTTACTGTTGGAAACAAATGGTCATTAGGGACAAACAACCCATTAGTAGTGAAGGTTGAAAGACTTGTTGTTCAGAAGGCTTGGACTTGGATAATAGAGACATTCTGATAGAGACAATGTGATGTGGGGACATTCTTCACTGACTTGGCTAATTCAGAAGGAGAAATCCTGAAGAAACATATAAACAGACAAAGTAAATGTGTTACTTTGAAAGAACACAGTCAACATATTTGCACAAAATATTGAAGACACCACAAGAAGTGTCCACTTTTTCTCCCTGGCCTGCAATAAAACAACAGACATAACAAATAACAATCTAGCCATCTTCGTCTGTGTGATTACTGCCAAGTTCGGTACCAGGGAGGGTTTCCTGTCTTTGCAAGCCATGCGAGATATGACCAAAGGTGAGGACTAGTAGGAGCAAGTTGTTTTGGCGAAAAAGCAACTGTGAGCAGCATCATTATCACCTGACATCAGACGGCTCGTCAAAGAGATACAGCCCCAGCTGGTGAGGAGTATTATATGTGTTCAACAATTTACTATGGACCACGACTGTTGTAAAAATTGAAATGGCTCTTGGTAGGAAAGAGGTTCCCCCCCCCCTGCCTTTCTGTGTGGGACAGAATGATTAAAATATATTCTTCTGTGTTTAAGATAATACAACTTGTAATAGATTTCTTAACTATTGCAGAACATTATGTAGGTTGTGTACATTTTTATTACATTGTTTTGAGAGATATAAACTTGATAACAGGAGTTCTCCAGTTTTGAATAATCTTAAATCGTAGAAATGTAGTAAATTGTATTTTACAGATAACATTTTTGAATCTTTCAGTGACTTTTTCTTGTATTTATTATAATTAATGTTGCCACTGTTCAGGTTCAACAATGCAACTTTATTCTCGTATTTCATTTCATACATATATCAAATCACACATCAGATTAAAACTGAACCATCAACAACACAAAAGTCCTGCAACATGATCTCGTCCTATCTTTAGTCACCAATTCAAATAAATTTAATACAATATTTCTACATAATAAATTAGCTTATATATCGTCTTTAATGAGCATCATGAACTAATGATATTTGACAAAAAGGCTCCTAATAGAGGCGAATTGTGAACCCTGACACCATTTGACATTTCAAATTAAAATCAGATTTGAGAGGCATTATCATGGACACTTGTGTAATCACGTCACTTATTAAGTGACTAGTCATTTTTGTAATTATGAGGAATGATTAATGTTTTTCCTTGGTCATACCATTTGATATGTAACACTAACCCTAATTGACAACACCCTAAAAAGGTAACTTATGGCAGAAATGTCACCAACACAAATAAATGTCCAACTCCTGAAAGAAATATTACATAAATTATAGGATCTATAGGAGTTGCTAAATGCCTCATGATATATTCACCAGCTATTCACTAGCACTTTAATATGGATTGTGAAGGTCTAGTTTAGGTCCTACCAATCATGCACATAAGATCATTGCATCATTAACATGGAATAAACTTCATATAATTCCCCCCGTTAGACAAACCAAGCTCCACACAAGCTGCTCACCAGTTCAACAGGCTGTTTAAATGAAAGGGACCAGTGATGTGTGCAGCCACATCGCCGATTCCATACTGTGTCACATGGTCATGTTAATGTTTATTTATTATGATCACCATATGATGCTGATATCATGATGCATGATATGATAGTAAAAATTTTATATTAGGAGTTGGTATAAGAAGCCATTCTTCATTTTAGTATCAAAGCCGCAATACATCAAAAAGTCCTGGCAGGGCAGCGCCACGTGCCATCATATCTCACAGTTTGCAGTAGGTCACTATGCTCTGGTGACTTCATAAACTATGCATCCAACAACAATGATTATTCATGTCATTCTTCAAACATCCTTGAGAGGATCTCGATGCAGCAGCGATTCAACCTTTCGTATTAATTCAAGCTTGGCTAAGAATGTACCATCTGGGCCCTTGTACTTCATGATTAATGCCGAGGAGTTGATTCATATGTGCAACTGGAGTTTAATAAACAAGGATTTCAGAGTTAAATGGCACATACAAATGCTCGGGATGAACACATTCATAGTATCTAATTTGTGTTCTTGGTAATAAAGCCCGCTCATGATTGCTCACTACAATCATCTCCAAGATACACAAATATGGGGATTTGGTGATTAACATAATGGGTTTCTTCCACAGGGAAAATAATCCTACAATTCTAAGATGCCTTCAGACATATGTACATAGGATTCTTTATTTGGTCCAAATTAACTTACTACTGGTACAGCATGATTAAAACTGGCTTAAATAAATAATTACTACACATCATTGTGCAGATTAAGCACCGACCAACTTTTCCCTTTTAAAGCGATGTTGTTTGTACTAGACGTCGTGGCTTTGGCAAACAAAATTAACTTTGTAATCCTTCTCCTAGCCACATTCGCTCAGTCCATTTCAATGTCACAGCACAGGCGGCATGAGTGGAGGCATCAGGGCTGCTCATTGTATCCTGATGAGACGGAGAGGTAGCACACAACAGTGACCTCTACAGGAACACCCCAACACATCAACTGCTGCTGAAACATTCAGGATTTTTGGTCCATAAAATTAGGAAAAATCTTTGTTGCTGATGCATTATAGAGTTTTGATTTAATAACTTTGTTTTTACACAACCATGAGCATTGGAGGTTGTTCTCATATCTTTATTTATTAATAAGTTTTATTTTCCTTTTTTTCTTTTAAATGCTTTGAAATAACAATCATTGTATTTTTTACTTTGTGATCCTTGGATATCACTTTAACGACCAATGGTTGCACAATCAAAATAAAAAATGTCCAAAACAGTTTATGTTTAGACCAATATACAATAATTGAAT
This sequence comes from Pseudopleuronectes americanus, assembly GCA_038501795.1. Lineage (NCBI taxonomy): Eukaryota > Metazoa > Chordata > Actinopteri > Pleuronectiformes > Pleuronectidae > Pseudopleuronectes > Pseudopleuronectes americanus. The sequence continues at coordinate 6,319,658 of CM076727.1, forward strand.
GATCTAAATATTGCTTTACAGAATGTATTTACATTAAAGTATCATGTCGCAGATGACAGTTTTACTATAAGCTGCATATAGCAAAAGATCAAGAGGCCGACAGACATTATTAAAAGGTGTAAGGCAAACAGGTGAATGCTGCTGCATATTAAAAAAAAAGTACTGCCGTCACACATCCCAGCCTGTCTGCTTTTAGCTGGAGACAAAGAACAGTGCCGAGCAGTGTCTTTAGTGTTATAGAGGAGGAATGGGAGGGTGCCAAGCCACGCAGACCACAGCCAAGTGCAGGATCACAGAGGAGGAATGAATGATGCTCAGATAAGGGACAAAGTAAAGAGGGCAGACCAAACAGGAAAACTAAGAAGGGAGAATGTGTGGGGCGTTGCCTGCCTGAGCAGGAAAATGTGTCGATACAAATATGTTGGTTTTCTTTTTTTGTTGTTATGTAATGTTGTGCTGGTTTTTACTGAAGCAATCACAGAAAACATTCCAGTTTAATTAGACAGACGTCAGGGGATAACTAACCTCTAACCCTTCCTCAAATTACTCGTGACATTATACACAAATCATGGAAATTAGTTTGACAGCAAACATAAGCAGTCCTGGAATCAAAAAATCGTATGTCCAGAGAGCAGCCAGAATCGAATTCACAGCTTGAGTTTCTAAGATATCTTGCAGACTGAGAAGAAGACAAAACGGACCAAATAAGCAGTAACATGCAACTTATTTGGTGCCAGCAATAATAAATCTGTGCTCCCTTTTACACTTTACACTGACTGCAGTGCAATCTATCTGTAAGCAGGGTTTCTGCAGGTTTCAACGAGTTAAATTTAATACTTTTTAAGACCGTAAGGAATATAATTTGAGACCTATCTGTCAAGTGTGACAGATGTGATGGAATATCGGGGGTCCTGGAAATACAAATCAAATTTGAGATGAAGTAGCCGAGTAGAGAATAACCTTTGACACAACAAGCAAAGACACAAGGTATCATCGACTATCCCACAGTCCACCTGATAAATTGTGACCAGGGTGTTTGTTCACCATCAGCTGTCAGTTATAAGCTGCTCTTGTTTGTGGTTTTATTACAGCTTGCTAATACAGACATATTGAACTATGCATTCTGCAAGTATGATGAAGAGGAATCAAATGAATGTTAATATAATTAAGACCTTTTTCATCGTATTTTACACCTAGTACAAAGTATTTTGACATATTTAATATTTTTTAAGTCCTAAAATGTGGTGGTATCTGAGACTTGTCTGAGAAATAAATGAGCTACAATTGACCCTTTAAAGTTGTGGTAAAATATAAAAACTATTTGTGAATGTCCTCACGGCACAATTATAGACCTTAACGTGCAAAATTAGTGATTAAGATAGGACTTAAAAACATAGAGCAGTCAGCCTATTTCTTCACACAAGAGACCAGGAGAACACAGGCTATGCTGTTGCCCCCCTCGCTTCTTTTTACCGGAGTTCTTCTTTCAAATTCACTTCAGCAGCACAAAATCCTCCCAAGAGACAGCATTGTCCTCCTGCTTGTCCCTTGGGCTTCCCATCTCTCAGTAACATCTCTTCACTCCACTCGATTTAGCCCCACACCTAGCAGACAGACTCTTTTTTTTCTTATTCGACAGCACCTCTTTTTTGAACGGTTCAAAGTAATTTAATGAAAATTAATTAAAAGGCTTTTTAGCAGCCACCTCTAAATGCACAGGATGGTTAAAGGCTTTGTGCAAAATTTCCCGAGTTCTTAGTGTTTTTTTTTGTTTTTTACAATGACACTCTGAAACAATTGTACTGAATAGCCTTTCAGTGGTTTCACCTCCCTTGAATAATAATCTCTGTTGTGTTATTATGTGTGAAAATAAAGGGTATACACACATTTCTCTCCCTCTCTCTGTCTGGCTGCATTCAGGAGACCTAGAATAGCAGATTTTACACCGATGGCTGAGTCGCAATTGCAGCTGCAAATGTACGAACACTACACTTTCATAATAACGCGGTCCAAATGTTTCAAAAGGCGCATAGGTCTGCTCTAGTGAACTTGAATGTGTGGTCCTTGGTGCATAAAGTAAGCATAAGGCCAACTCTATAGCAATGGGGCTTTACTGAATGAAATGAAAAAGCCTAAGGCGTCGGAGTTAATACATTAAGACCGTAGAGCCGACAGACAAGAAATACTAAGACGGGAACTAGAACAAACGATAGAGAACAGTGGTGAAATGAGGATTATTCCGGTTTGTGCTGTGACAAGTCTCTCAGTGAAGTAGCGATCGTCGGTTCAAGTCTAAAAGGTGAAAGCTCTGTTTTAGGGAGAGAAAAAAAAGAATTAATTTAAAAAGGCAGCGTGGGCTTATCTCTGATATCACGAGGGGGTCCAGAGGCCCGAGCCAACAGAAAAACCATCAAATAAACCACTTCTGTGATTCCAAAGTACCACAATATTATCATATCTATTCACTACTAGCATGATGCAAATAGGCTCAATGGCATGCTTGCCTCTACAAAACTCTCCCACAGGGCTCTAATAAAACAGTACAATTTCCCTCTCTCTGCTCTCCCTCGGAAACGTACCAGTCGGCAGCCCTGTGATCTGTGATAGACAAAATGAGACGCAGCAGCTACAACAGAACTGAGACACAGTCAGAGTATTCCCTGTGCTCCTTGAATAGATAATGCTTTTCCTTCACATTCCTTTATTCTTTCAAAAAGAATGCATCAGAGGCCAAATATTAATTCTCCCCGTCATATGGAGGGGCTACGCAAGTGGCATACTAGGATGGGCTTTTGAATGATTAAGGGAACACATAAAGGGTTTCTTGTGGTGCTTTGAACTTTCTGCAGAGTTCTGAGTACACTCAACTTATTCCCCACTCTGCAGGAGACTTGATGTTAAAAGACAACATTAATGAAAGCTCAGTAACAGGTAGAGACAGAGGGATTAATGCAATCTAAACACAGAGAAAAAAAGAGAAGCAGAGAGCTGGCTCTGGCTAGCAGGTGAATGGGGGGAACACTTTTCCTCACTTTTACTCCTTCCTCCCCCCCATGAATCTCCTTTAAAGAAATGCCAATAGATCTGATTGCCTAATTCTCTATTCCCTCCCCGGCCCCTCCCCTCCCCTGTGCCCATGAAGATGCACGTGCGGGGGAATCACTTCAAGGAATGACATTGACTGGGGAAGTGCTGACTTGCACCACTGTTTGTCTTTTGATGTGAGAGATCAAATCGATGTGCACAGCGCTCTCCGAGCAATGTGCAGGCAGATTAGCATTAGCCCGAAGGTGCCTGCTCGCCCTCAATCATTAGCGTTTACGTCCGACTCTCTAAATAATCAGGATTTACTCAGCACTGTTGTTGCGCCGTATTGATAGGTGCAAAAGCGGCGTAACATTTAAGATGGAGGGTAATGCGGGGGCTGTCATAATGAGACTAACACCTACATGAGCCGCAGACACTGGCTGACACTGACATTTGTTATTGGTGTGAGCTATGTTATTTGTCACTGGCCTGGTGTGCAATGGTGCCTTCACATGGAAAATACCACGATGAGATCTCCTGAGTGCTTAAGTCAGATGGATTGAATGCTCTTGAACACTGATAAAGGTTGATTTCAGGTTGTGCTAACATTACTGTGGGCAAACTAATGCAGAATAATTGTGGTGGTTTGTCCTGTCAAAACGCGGAACAATGACATATTTAACGCTCGAAAGTTTGCCTCCGCATCGCAAGTGGGAGAGTGGCCCTCTCCGTCAATATTTGAATACGTTTCGATTTGTGTTGGAGTGCGCCTCGTGACGAAAGCATATCCAGACTGTCCTGTCGGAAGTAGTCGAACAGTAATTGTGTAAAGAAACTATTAAGACGTACAACTTGGAGATTAAAAAAAAGAAGGTGAGAGGATCTTGGCCTTGCTTTTCCGCCATATTTGAATTTATACTGTTTGCCTGTAACTCCATGCTAATGATCATAGATTCTCCTGAGTTTAAGTTATGAAGATGAGATGAGAAGAGAGAGAGAGAGAGAGAAAGAGAGAGAGAGAGAGAGAGAGAGAGAGAGAGAGAGAGAGAGAGAGAGAGAGAGAGAGAGAGAGAGAGAGGAGAGAGAAAAAAAAACTGCTTTGCTGCCCTGCTTTGAACACTTTTACACTTTCCAACAAGCTTTGTTTTTTAATTGGCTGAAATTAATCTTAGGGATGTAGATGCCTGATTTGCATTCATTAAAACCCAACCAAAAGAAGTCATGCTTAATTCCAATCAAATTTGCTTAATTATGCATGGCGAGATATTCCCAAATGAGCTGTGGATTTTGGTTAGACCCCTTTTTTGTTTCCTATAGCAAATAAAATGTAATGAAGCTGTCTTTTTGTGTTTTACTGAATGTTGAGGAGCACATGAGGAGCACCTTGAGCCTGGGCTGAAAACAATATTACTGCTAAAGTAATTATAAGAATCTGCATTTTTCATTGTTAATTGTGGATGTCAGCATCATTAATTTTAATTTACGGCAGGCAATAAAATTAAGAATACTTTGTGCTGATGTTTTAAATCATGCCTGTGAAGGGGACACATAATGCAACTTAAATCTCAAGTAGATATTGATTGGGGTGGACGGTCTTTTCTATGAATGTTAAATAGGCAGACGCTGGGAATCTGCTTGAGACTTCACTTTTACGAGTTAACTCCGGCACCAGACAGCACAAGAGCAATACAATTAAAGAAGTGTCAGCTCATGCACGCAAATGCACTGCACGCGCACACTTATACTGCATAACAGAAAGATCATAAAGGAGTGAGTGCAACGCTGTAATCTTAGCAGGGCTAACTTCCCTTAGAAGAGTTTAGAATAAGAGCACGGCGTTTTTTCCAACGTCAAGTTAATCTGAAATCCTCCCTGCACTTTTCAATAGACCTTGTTTTGCTATTTTGACAGTCATACTAATTAGTTTGTCGGACATTGTCAGACTGTTTGCACAGACAGAATGAAAGGCGAGCGCAGGAGTTTGAGGTGCAGCGCTGAGCAGCATACGTGGTCTATGGGGGATGACATTGTGTGTTTCTGCTCCAACACGTGATTTATAGCTTCATTTGGACCGTGCTTGTACGAAACACATCCTGCCGCTGCAAGAGCTTTAGTGCATTGTAGTCTGAAAACAAAGGAAGAATCAAATTGATCTGTTCTGGACACACACAAAATCAATGAATGGCTATTTCCTGTTCCGTGGCATGTTAGTCCAACTGCATGCTCAATCCTTGAACTTTCCACGTGTCCTCGGTGCTTGAGAGGAAAGGTCTCGAGAGTTCAGCGGAAACTTATGATCGTGTCAGATTCTCCCCATCAGAGACGTTTTATCTGCCTTGACACAAGAAAATGTTGAAAGGACCTTGGTTTTCATATTGGTGTTAACATTTACTTACATATCTAATTTAAATGGCAAGGGTATTCACTATTTTGAATTTAATTGAAATTTGTAGTCTGACTTTTGCAAGAGCCAACTTTACAATTAGAAGAAACTAGAATAAACCTGAATGGCACTTAGTGGAACCACACCAAATCATAAATAACAGCCTCTGAAATAAGCCAGATTTTATATCTTACAAAAAAATCTAAATCAATTAATTATTTCCTTGAATGAAGGTGAACATGTTCCAAAACGCTTTATCTCGCAATGTTGAGAAAGAGAAAATAAATCCTGGATCCGCCCCCTGACATGGCTCCATGCCAAATTCTAATGTTTGCAATGTGGAAATCAGTTGAAATGTGTGGCCTCATTTGGTGAAGCCTAATGTGCAGGACTTCAGAGGATGTGTCTGTACCTGTTGTCCTATGCGTTCTGTTCTCCAAAGAGGTGATTGTGTTTCCAACACAAAAAAAGACTCAACAGTGATGTTCAATTGTTCTCTTCGGGGCTGGCTGTTAGCCAGTGGCTCCTTCATGACACATGGAGCTGGTGCACTATCAGCTCCCCTCTCCTCTTCCTGTCTCCTTTCCTGGCGGTGACTGAAGCAAGTCACTCTAATGCAACAATGATGGTGATTTCACTCTGCTTATCGAAGCGAGTAAGTACTTAAGCAGCTGCTTGTACTTTGATCCAATTTACTTCCTGAATGTGTGCTTCCTCATGCACAGTAAACAGGCCTGCCTAAACTGTCATTAGTTCAAAGCCCAGGCAAATAGTTCACATGATTATTGTTTGCATAGTTTTTTTCCCTTCTGCTTTGTTCTGTAACTCTGTTAACAGAAGTGGGTTAACTAAAGTGACAGGCCTCCTCGATAGGGGGGCGTATATTACAGGTATCAATTTGTATGTTCTGGCAATGGCTGTAATTCAATACTGCCAGCGGAGGAGCCATGGGGGCTGAATGGGGAAGCCATAAGTTGAACAGCGCAACCTTTAACATTATTGTGTGCTTGACTCGTCCCCAAGGACAGGACAGATAAAAGATGATCAGTAAGAAAATTGATAGCACTGATTTAATAAACATCCTCAAAATGATCCCGGTGACCTGCGGGTAGCGCGGCAGTCACTCGCACTTCTCCTGGGTTAAAGAATCAAGTGAGATGATTCATTTGAGTGACTGGGGTAGTTGAGTTTGATGGATCATTCTTAGAAGCCTCATTGCTAATCTTCGGCTCCTCTTTTTTAGGTTATTCACAGATCAGTGAGTTTTCCGGCTAATCCTGGACCTGACGCTGCTCTTGTCTGTGTACATGGTATTCATCATACTCTGACAGGGAGAGTCCTTCAGACGACAAATAACCTTCAGAGAGGGGAGGCAGGCAAGCAGGAGGTGTGCAGTTATTTTGGATACATTTCACAGTGGAGTGGGAAAGCTGCATGGGGAGATGTATGGTGTCCTTGTTGGGTGCGGAGAGATGGACCCTTCTCCGTTTCCTGGCATAATCATTCTGAGCCTCAGCCATGCCTTCGACAACTCAATCAGACAGCCCTCTACCTGTAAAGTGGCTGGGTTGATTTGATTGCCATTTTTATTGGATCCCGGTCACATAAATCAAACCAATGGGGACGGCTGTACAGACGTGACCACTCGTCATTCGCTAGTAGCCTTGGAAACATTGTTTCGGGGGCCGCGCGGCTGTCATCGGAGGTAAATCAGGGGTCTGAAGTTTCTTCCCTCCAACACAGGAGCATGGAGTTAAATCATCTTGAAAATTGATGTCACTGTGCCCAAGTGTTTTCACCTATCCCTTGGATAGAGTCTCATCAACTGGTGACAATGTCAGCACTTTTACCCTTCACTCAAAAAAGGATGCTCCCTGTCCTCAGGCTTACGGGCCTGTTGTTTCTGATAAGAGCTGTTAAAGTGTTGACCTTTTTCCTCACAGATTTTTGTCTGCTTGTTTGAAATTTATTATCACAAACCCCAAAAACTAGAAACTTTTCAGTTAAATGGGCAAATATGCAACAAACTTTTGGTAAAAAAAAATTTTCACCGATTTCTGATTAATATCCTTAGCTACTTTTATATTATGGGCGTTATGTATCCTGGAAGATAAAGTAGGTCTCCTTTCGACGTAGCAGCTCCTGTCTTTGAAACTTAATACATTGTTCCTCGCTAAGCACTGTCTGGTGAGCTTTTTGATTCAGTGTGAACTGATTAAGTCTATCATGTCCACCAGCGCTTACAGTGGGAACATATTAGATTAAATACAGGTAGCTAATTTCCTCCCCTGCATGGGTGAGTGGGAGTATGAATGAAAGTGATGTAAAATTAATTTAAACCTCTAAAATTTTGATCACGCCTAGGCTATTTTGGTTCTCATGATGACAAGTAATAGGACGTTGTTGCTTTCTAACCTCACAATATTACCATGTTTGCCTATAGGGCTTTCAGGATCAATTTCATTCAGCATAAATATCACTTGATCTGTAAAACAAATTAGAAATAATAAAAGCCATATAAATGCACCCATGCTCTATTGAGATGTCCCTCCAAGCTATGTGTCAAGACTGAAGACATTAATGATACACGGAGGAGGGAAAATTACCATCTAGGATACGTCCGAACCAGTAAACTAGTAAACAAGCCGGCCGTTAGGAGTGGGGATGATTTGAATCAACAAGGGTGAACAGATATGGATACTCCGCGCATTAGTGTTAATAGGAATAGATTATGGAGGGATTTCGTGGAGTGACCTTCAGTGCACTAATTGAAATAGTATTCCGAGTCAGCAGTGGAGTAATCAACTTAAACACAGAATCATAAATCATCATGAATAGCGCTGTCACAACCAAGCCATTAGCCCCGTGTTTTTTCCCCAGCAACCTCATGAAAATATCTGCCACACCGATCCGTAGGTTAATAGGAACAGAAATGGCATTTAGAGTCTATTTGGATCAAACGTACTGCGAGCTTGAAAGTAGAACTTTGCTAATTTGCAGGTAATATGAATTGATGTAGTAAGGGTTGGGGATAGTTCAGGCAACAAGTCAACATAATAATTCTGTGGAGGGAAAAAAAGAAAAAACCTGCTAGAGCTTGATAAAGCCTTGATCATAACACGGCTCTGTGACAAGTCTTCTCTCAATATGGCCAAGAGGCCCAGTAGTGGCTAGATATGTTATCAGGCCGGGGTTAGGTAATAATGTCGGCTGGCTGTGACCTTTGTCTTTTGTAATTAATTACGGCTGACAAAACGCAATAAATGGTGGGACCTTAGAGCCACGCTCGCTCTCTCCAAGAATGTGCAGGGAGCAACTTGAGGGATCATTGCACAATCCACAACAACACCACGCTTGTGTGCGATACTGCAGGTTGTTAGTGACTATTTATTAGGTCTAATCCATATAATGCAAGTTACTTATTATCGCCTAACGACACGTTTATTTCAAGTATCGATGCAGAGGGCTTTGTCAAAAGTTTACAACATCTATATTAATATCAACAAGTGCCCCCGAGGTAAATGGATTTTTAATTGCAACTAAAATGAGCGAATTAGATACTAAACAGTCGGTTAGCGTCAGTAAAACGTCTTTCACACAACAATACCCAGCAAACTTGTCAGAAATGCTGATAAGAGGGCCGATCCTGAGCGCTTACACGGCATTAATCAAATAGCAGGTCTAATTAAAAGCACTTTAAACAAAGCTTTTTTTCTAAATGTTGCTCAGGTATGGCAATAATTTTTGATCAGTCAAGCCTGGAAGACAAATAATTAGAACTGCCACAGCGGCCTGATGAGTGATGTCAGCATCTCCGAGTGACCTTCCCCTGCTAATTAATTTTCATTCCAGGGAAAAAAGACCCCGTTGTTGCACATTATTAATTGAGTTCATGAAAAGATGCACCTGATTAATTTTTGTTGATAATACTTGTCATTCTGGCCGCCGTGCGTAATCATTTTATGGGTTTTCATCTTAGTGTTTTTCAAAGTTGATCTAAGTCATCTTTGCTGGAGATTAATCTGTCCAGAGTGGAGCTGCCCTGTCCCAACGCAGCGCCGGGCTTCAGTCTGTCTCACTTAGACGCCTGCTCAACACACGGTTTGTCCGCAGCGCCATTCATTCTGACTTATTTACACCGAAGACTTTTATAGTGGGCACATTGTGAGAGTAAGTGAGGATAATCAACCTTTACAATTAATAATTAACTTTTACTGCCAAACCATGCTATGAATGTATAAAAGCACCACTGCAATAATAAATATAAGTTAATGTGTTTTGTAAAATGAAATTAAGGCATCTCATAAAACCTTATCTTTAACTAATCCACAAGGCCATTGCTGGGTATTTTATATATTACTTTATATTATCTATGTTAATATGTCAATTATTCTGCTATAGTAGAATGCCATGAAAACCTAACAAGAGTAGAATAAAGATGTTTTAGTTTAATGTTTAATAGCTGATGCAGTTCCCAGTCTTGTTGAAAAGTTATAGAGCTATCACCATGATCTTTATGGGTCAGTTTGTCTATAATCTGTCTGACACCAAAAACATCCGACATTATCAACTAACTCAAGACCCAGGATTGTGGCTCTGCCTTAAAGAATTTAAAATTAACCAACATGAACTGGGCTTATTCCAGGTTTGTCTTCTTTATTCCTATATTGTGAAATATAATCTGGTATCAGAGTAGTTGTGTACCCAGACAGTAAACCGCACTGTCGGAAAGAAATATGCCAGGGGACAGGAAATACAATCCAGGAGGCCCGGTTCGAGTATTACAGTAGATCGATGAGTTGGAAGGCTTATCAGATGCCAAAACACTGCAGTGGTTTATAATACTGTGTGAATGGATTTAACTACTTGATCCCAAGGTAAACCTTAGAATAACCCCTGTTCAAATGAGTGTGTTGTAGCACGAGCCCGGCCAGGTTCAGTTTTACTGTTAGCACAGCCTCGGGTTTTCTCTCCGCTGTGCCAACACAGTGGCCTCATTCTGGCTGCTGGTATGATGGAGTTCAGGAGGAAGCCAGCACCATGTGAAACTTATGCGCTGGTGCAGTCCACTCGTCTGTCTCCTAAAGCCCGGCAGCGGTCTCTGTCATTTCTCAAAGAGGTGGCAAAGATTCTTCAGGAAACATTAAATGTGTATGACAGCTAGAGTAGGGGTGAGATAGCTGTACTTAATACAGTATCAAATCTGCTTTCTAATGTAAAAAGTTACATACTTTATAATAGACCTTTAATATTAATATTACAACTTTCTATGTAAAGATACAGTCATGGTGATATTGAGATATAGTTATAGTCTGTTTGTTGTAAACTCTAAAGGCCGGTGCATGCTTCTGCGACTGCGTCTGCGGCTTTTCACGCCGCTGTGGCGCAGGACTCGTTGTCATTCATGATTCCCCAACCGTTGCGCGTGTTCACCGCCAGAACACTAGGCGGAGTAGCGTGTTTTGTCGAAGACGACTTCTTTCTTCTTCGTTAACTGTTTATTTACATAGCCACTGCGCCTCCATAGCCCTTTTCTGGCGGACAAAACCGCCAGTCAGTACGGGTTATACAAGTGGTCATACTTTCAGATCTCTTCTGCCAACCGCTGTTCTATTAGGTCCATATTTGTTCTTCTAAATCTTCCGTTGTTTCTGCCGGTATTATGGGGCATGAAACCGGAAATGCGACTCCCTAAAGGATGTAGTTAGCAGACCAATCACAGCCTTGCGGGCTGGCGGAGGCTTGCGGAGCTTTGTCTATAGTAAGAAAAATTGGGCGACGCACGTCAGAAGGGATACATAAGCACGTAAGGGGCCCGGAAAGGCTCTTGCGCTTACGGGTCCGTGAAAACGCAGAAGCATGCACCGGCCTTTACTCTTCTCCTGGTTTTAACATGACACCAATGGTTTCAGTTCTGTAAAAACATAAACCCTCGATGTGTCTTAATTCGGGGCCTGGTCCTTTGACTGACGCATTCGTAGACCAATCATATCACAGCAGCGCGACTAGACTGTCCCAATTCGAAGGCTTCGCCAAATGCAACGGAACCTCAACGGTGGATCCTTCATAGCCCAACATATCCCATGATTCATCACGTTTCAGTGACAAACTGTTTTTCAAAAGAGGTAATGGCGGCAAAAGGCAAGGCGAAAAAAAATCTGCCTTTATGACACCTACGAGATATTTGTATTCTTCCAGTTTTCTGTCTATGACGAGTTAAAACATGTATTTTCCAGAAAGTCTCCTGCTGTATTCTCACATTGGATCATTCAGGCATTTTATCAGGTAGCTGGCAGGGAAAGTTACACAAAATGTTCGGGGCAATGGACTCGGACATTTGCATTCTCACATACCCCTGGAAAATGTCTGGAAAACAAATTGAATTCAGCTCATGTCTAGAAGCAGTTTAACCCTGTTTTTAAGGGCTCCTGTCACTGGGCTATGCAACACTATAGTGTAGAAGCAGCTTTGGTGATTTGGTAAATACCCTGATGGTAAATGTATCAGAAACATTATAGTGTACGACCAAACACAACGATACCATCATATTGTTAATGAAATTACCATTTACCAACATTATGGGAGATTATTGTCACTCAATAACCTTCCTGAAGGCAAACTTCATCCAAACAATGAAATCCGTCACTTCCCACCTGTGATGTTTTGAAGATGACGGTGTAGTCGTGTTTCCTCATGCAGTGAAAATTGGGGTGAATCACCCAATAAAGTATCATGAGCCATAAAGGTGAATCAACACCTCGCTGACATCATCTCAATTACTCAAGTTTGACAACTTAATGAACTTTAAGACGTGTGGGTGCCCTTGCCTAATAAAGTATTAGGAGTATTAGCCCTGTCACAACAGATTAGATTAGCTTCACCCACCAAAATACATTTGCAACACATTATCTTTCGTCGCAGAGTAAGCTAGCAGCTAACTTGAGCCTTTTGTCAACATTAAACTAACATTTTGAGCTGCTTCGGCTAGAACGGCTTTTTATGCCATCTCCGCGTTTTGATGGCAGCTGCGGTGGCCAAGCTTTTAAATGAAAGGCATTACTCTTTGCATGAACATGAGCTGAGATCTGTAAACCAACAGTTAATGGCCACTATCAACGTACGGATGGTTTGTTTTAATTAATGAAACAGCAATTTTCTTACTGTGTATTTGCGTGCAGCTGGAACTGCTCAGAGCCAGCTGGTTCCTCAATGAGAGGTCTGCTTGTTAGCAGGATGTCAATCACCACACTGGTGAAAAGAAAGAAAAAGAACAACAACTATAAAGCTTCATAAAAGTTAGCAAACAGGAGAATTAAGAATTTAACTTAAGTGTTTGTTTCAGACATATCACCCTAATTTACAGGTGACAAACACATTCTGGGTATTCTGGGTTTGTTTGTGTTTGGCAGTTTTTTTAGGTGGTGGTCCACATACTATCATAAGTAATAAATTAAAGACAATATATCTAGTTAGTGTTTAATGGTTCAGTTTTCATTAGTTAAGTTTCTTTGTTACTCACCTTTCCCACCATGTGTTGCAGGAGCAAAGGCAGGAAGTGGCAGAATACTTCCTGTATCTACACCTTTGGATGATATCAGCAATGGTGTCACTAGGAGAAATTAGGGGAGTTAGGTTTTTATAATCATTTTTTGCTTTATTTAAGGGCATAGGGTTTCTCAATGAGGTGCAGAATTTAAGCTGGGGGTGTCAGCAGAGGCATTTTTTAACTTTGGTTAAACAGGTAACGTTCCGATGCCAGTTTCCAGCAGAGGGGTTGCTACCAAGGCTGGTTTAGTGTAGGTCAGCTTAACCCTAACCCTAATTTTGTGGGTTGAGTTTTGTTGAGTCAAGATGAGTTAACTCTTATATTTGTTATTTTCTTTGTATATATGTTATACACATGTTACATAGGACCACTTTTCTGCACAATAAATACACGTTTGATACCTGGACACTAAGTTCTCCTACATGTTTTAAAGGCAACTGTGGTCAGCTCCCAACAGTTACAAATTAATCCCTTAAAATATCTTAATAAATAACATTCCTAACATTACTATAAAATTTTTTTACTATTGTTTTATTTAAACACAAAACAACCATGGAAAGATGATGCAATGATCAATACAATGAAATATCACTTCATATGACTTATCACATATAGAAATCAATACACCACCAGCTGCCTAATGTGGTAGATTATGGACGATACTATGGTACAATTACTTAAACTGTACAATGATTTCAGATGAAACACTGTTGTAAATTGGCTTCATATTGACATGAGAGTAATAATAACTACAAATTTGTATTTTTGACAAAGAGTTCACATTTTTGAATCTGTTATTTCCCCAAGACAAACAACAGACCTCACATTGACCTAGAGCTCACATCAAGTTATTGCAGATATTACTACAATTATCAATTTGACCTAATGCTTAAATAGTCAAAAATAAAACCATACGTGTCACGGGTCATCTCACATCCTGCATCTAGGTAGAAACTCACTGATAATCAGGGGAAACATTTGAGCTTTCCTCAGTCTGCAGTAAGTTTAGAGCCACATGACTCTGGAGGTTAGTGGCTTGTTACTGAAAGGTTGCTGCTTCAGTTCGCTGGACTGGGGAAATGTGTGTGGGAGGACTGGGTGAACTGTGCTTCCTTAACATTTATGGCTTAGTTCATCATGATGATGAGATTTTTATGTTCATCCTTTACAATTAATAAATCACACAAAGAAAAACATCTTAACTTCTTTTTCCGTTTAGAGTGATCCTTCTTATTAACCTCAGCATTTGTGAAGTTGTGTGTTTCACACTATAGTTCTACAGATTTCTCCTTCATTATGCTGCTATGTCTTACACTCCTCAAATAGAAACCTCAACAATGTATTGCATTTTTTTCCCAGCCCTAATGGAAAATACCTTCAGTACCATAAAAGCCTGCTATTGTATGATAAGCGTACAAACGCAGTGCAGCCTCTGAAAATCCATTTAGAATTAATAATACCAAAACCAGCCTTGTTAATGAAAAAGTGTAATTTATCTGAAGAGGCTCTGAGTCATCTTTGAAATGCAAGATGTCACTGAGCTGGTATAAATGTAAGCTTTAATGGATACATGGACGGAGCCACGGTATTGTTCTTGACAGTCGAAAATGAAGTGAATGGCTTTGCTTGTCATTGTTGTGAAACTATTAATAGATCTGTAATTATGGTGGGCAAATTGTTGTTTTTTTTCTCTCTTCCTCTGTGTTATTTGATATGCTCAGCACAATGAGGAGATGAATTAGGACTAATAAACAGGTCTCATGATTCTGTCTCTAATTGGAGGATCATTATATCTCTTCCAGAGAGATGCCCACAGCTAAAGCCTCTAACAGCACTATTTCAAACAGGACACAAAGGCCTTAATGAATACTCTTGTGACTTCGCACCATCCCTCACATAGGGAGGCACACAGTCTGTTTTTTATCTTACACATAGTTTCCTGTAATTGTTGGATTGAGGCGCAAGATCAACCCTGCTTCCCTCGGAAATCACAATAATTATACGCCGCTTGTATTTAGGTTAAAGAGCCAACGGATCATTTGAAAATGTGTGTGCAACTTAAAAGGAGCCAGGCATCATATAATATTTATCTAACAGGAAAAGTATAGAGTGACTGTGTGTGAACGGGTGGGCGATGAATATTTGACAAAATATCAGATATTGCTGTGGTATGGTGTCAAGTGCTTTAAAATGTCCTGACATGCATACTTTTGCATTACCATTAGGACACAATAACGGAATACGGAGGGGAAATGTAATGCATGCTCAGGGAATGAGTTGAAATCTCTGGGTGCCATTTGCTCCCATCAGTGCAGCTGATAGAGTCATTAGAGAGCTGCCGGGGCTCGGCTCTGGGGCCCCTCTCCTGTAAATGGCCCCGTTGGATGGGTGAACAACCTTCGCGTGGCTCCGTGGCCTCGGAGCACTTCACTAAAGCTAATAGGTCACGGCAGCGGAGACGGGTGACAAAAGCACGAGTGTTAACAATGGATAATGTGAGAATGGATTGCAGTTATCAGGAGCTTTCTGTGCCGCGCCATTTCAAGTGTTTGACATCACATCGAGTGAATTGAAGTCAGGTTGTTTTTTCTCTGACTGCAACGACAGCAGCGTTATGGATATTTTTTTTCTTTTTTTTATACATTACACATATGACCTCTGTGCCAACAGAGGAGCTTCTTTCTTTATCTATAAGCAACTAGCGTGATCACCCTTGGACGGCAGGAAAACCAAAAGTGCTGAAATCGTCTAAATGATGAGCTGGAGGATCTGTGGGTTTTTGCATATCACGCCTCCTCTACGGCTTTAAGAGGTCAGCTCAATATGCATATAATTTGGGGTTACATTCAAAGTTTGGGTTTTAAGCTTCTTGATGAAAGACAGCTATGAATAAATGTAATCTTTTCTCTCAAATTTGGTCATTTGCTGAGGGCTAGGAAAAAAAGTCTTTGTGTGCGCTTTTGCTATTAATATTCCTTATTACTGTTCCTTGAGATTCATTGTCCTCCTAAAACAGCCAAATAATTGAGCAATGTCATTGATTTCAGATATTTATTTGCAGAAAGACAAGTTTTCACTGATTTTCCCCATCCAGCATACTCTGATCAAAAGTCAATATTGTCACTGTCACGTTTTATTGCTGTGGTTCGTCACAGATGAGGAGATAGAAAAAAGTTTAAGCCATGCTGGAGAGGAACTTATTTGTTGAGCAAGGGAAAATACAACGAGACGAGGGCAGACTGTCAAAGGACCGAACGCCATTCATCTGCTAACCTGTTCAAGGTGTGCCTGGTTGATGTCCTCCTCCTTTGTTGGGGAACATATGTCCACAGCAGCTGTGCCATCGTGAATAGGCAGTGATTGTATGCTAGCTAACTGCATTCCTGGGAGCCAGGCCAAGTCTGAGTGGAGTGAGCTGCCCCATTTTTTGGATACAAGCGTCTCCTGCATTCCACCTGATTTACATGTCTCTATTTCCACCGAACCGGCAGCCATACCCACAGGCCAAAATAGAAACTTATAAGATAAAATTTTACTTATAGCGGAGACACTGAAGAGGTGATCCGGAGACTTGTTTTAGATTAAGTGCCATTCGCCGTGCGACCTGAACAGCTGTGTAACTGTCTCCCCCAGTGACACAGTTTACAGAAGCTGCATTACAGGTTCCAGTGGTGTGACTTGCGCTCTAATGGTTTATGATGGATGTTTGATCCATGCTAAATTGTCCAGTCAGTGGTATACATTGATTGAGATGACAGAAATAGCTTTAGGTTACTTTTTTTATAATGAAGATTTTTATCAAATTTTATTTTTGATAATAAACAACTGAATATCCAAAAGACAAATTAAAAATGGTACAAACATAACTCTGTTCTTTTACGTCCCCTTAATGCTTGCACCAGCTGAACTGAACATTCAACATCTACATGCTAATGCTGTGCACAATGCTAATGTGTGTATATTTATTAAATATGCTCTTAACCATGTTCACCATCTTAGTTTGATACATAAGGCTAACACTGGCAAATTAACATCAAGGATTCTCAGGCTGATGCAATCTCATTTGTTAATTTTGTCAGATAAGATACAAACTTCAAGGCAAAGATAACTGCACATTTCCTTGATGGAAATTATTGTCTCTTTTAGATTTCACGTTAATCGGTGCAGTACTTTTTAATAGTAATTAAAAACCACTAATTTCAATGTTTCAAGGTTTTTATTGATAGTATACTAGTGCATACATAATTTCCGGTAATTAAATTCTAATTCTATTCCCGGGGGCAACTTTACAAAATTGTACGATATTACTATAGGCTAATTTTACGTGAGAAGGACACAATTATAGTTAAGGGGACATATATTACAGTAGGGAGACATATAGGACAGTGATAATAATACGTTTTTTATATATATATATAGTTATATAATCATCAGAAACTGTCAACTCAAATAGTCAGGGTATCGCAAACCTCTGGGATCCCCATAAGTTTGTACCAAATATCAAAAGTCCAACCGACATGTTTCAGAAACATCTTTAATGTCATCATACACAAAGTGGGTTGTTTAATTTCTACGATAATGTCTTGGTACATTTAAAGGTAAACACTTGTTATGGTTCTTACTAAATAAAGCAGGTGAAAAGCAGAGTGTCTTTGCTGTGATACATGATTTAATGACCTGAGATTGTTGCATGGAAACAATCAGAGCACTCATCCTCTCTACAATAAACTGAAACCCCAGGAATTGTTATCAGACACTTGCACAGGAAGACGGGGCCTGTCAAGGTAATCTAAATGTTAACATTAAAAAGGCAATTGCGAAATGGAAATCTCATTTCTGCTTCCGGGGGCCGATGTCTGATCACCAACAAACAATAGACATCTGCAATATTTCTCCGTCCTGTCAGCGACCTCCATCCCACCAGGAGCAAGGTCAACAGAAGAGCTGCCGAATGGGAATGGCGATCCCAAAATAACCAATCCCGAGCACCAACAGCCCCGCTTCTCCCTTAAACAACACAATCGCACAATCAAAGCCGTGCTGCCGTTCCCTCATTGTTTAATTTCTCCTGGCTATCTTAGATATCTCTGCGGCTGTTCTTATCTTTGACCTTCAGCTTGTTGCTTTGTCGTCAGCCCCCCACCCCCCCACCAAATCTCCCCCACACCCACCCACCCTTACCTGCTCCCACCCTCACGCCAGTGTGCTGCGACCTTCAGAGGGGTGTCATTACTCCCTGACCCATTTGACGATCCCCTCATGTGGAATGTGCATATGCCGAATCGCTGCGGATCTGCACAGCATGGGGTGAGGTGAAGTACTTACAGAAATATGACTTGACACGCTTTATCAAATGGGGAAAGATGAAGACGAAACAGCTGCTGGTGCTGTCGTAAGCAATCTGGCCGTGATTGAATAAAAGTGTCAGGAAAAGGGCCGCTTGATGGTCTTTTGTTCTCCCCCATCCAGCTTGATGTTAGTTTGAGCTGTCAGGAGGGAATCACAGCTGGGTGATTTATCAATACTTGGAGTGACCTTGCAGCCACACTTGTGCGTGCACGTATGTGTGTGTGTGAGCACGGGCGTGCGTCGGCTGTTTGTGCACCCACCCTGTGTCCGTGTGTGGCTCTCGTGGATTTAAAAAGACACAAAGTAGAATATTTTCAAAATAGTTGGCACACAGAGACAAAGACTTGGCTCCACTTGGAACAGAATGCTCTCTTCTCTTAGACACAGTAAGTGGATTGTTCTGCCAACACGATAAGGGTATTTTTCTCAACATCAGAGCGTTCAAAGTAGCACCAGCAAATGTTTGGGAGAAGTGTGCCTCTTTTAACTAAGTCTGCTTTTGAACAGGTTTTTTTTTCCGCCTAAAACTCTTTTTTTTCCTAACCTGTCCAGACCGCCTCTTCACCTCAGTACTTTTTCTTTGAGGTGGAACTTGGACAGCTTGTTTTCACAGCAGCCATTGACTGTCTCTGTTGTGATTAAGCAGATGTTTTATTGCAGACTGGAACAGTCATTACTGCCATAAACCCATCTGTGGAATTGCTTTTTATGCAAATTTACAAAGCATCTGCATAAATAAAGTTCTAATTAATACCTTTCTGCAAACCTCTGCGCTCTTTGATTCCTAAGTGTTCGATGCACGCAACATGAGAGAGTTTTGTTCTCTGTGTTCACAAATTGGCTTTTTTTTTCTCTTTTAGATCTATGAATAAATAACAAATAAAATGTTGTTTAGCAGTAATTTGCAGGTTTATAGATTTTTCTGAAAGCCCACTGCTCAGCTGTTATTTAAAGGTATACCGTATATTTACACATAATAAGATTTTGACAACCCGACATAGTTAATTATCGACAAATCTTTGATTAAAATGAGCTCAGAGCAGTTTCAATCAAGGATAACATTTATGTAAAGTTGCAGCGAGTTGCATTTTTAGCTCCTGTTGTAGGTTACAAGGGAAATAAAACAAAATCTGCTGCTACCGGTTGATTGGGAACTACTGAAGAGTAAAGTTTCCCCGAGAACATTAAGGCTGCTTTATAGATCCCTTTGTTGTGAGGGTGCCAATGGAAGCTCATTAATTTCCCCAGGTTTTTAATGGGGAGTGTGGAACATGTGGCAGGAGTTGTCTTGGTGGGACCCTTATGAGTTGCACCTCTGCTGTTGAAAGGATGCCATGCTTTTTAATCGTAAAGGTGTCCCTTCGCTAAGGAATCAAGTGCATTTTTATTGTCTGGTAAAAAAAAATGTACAAACCAATTTATATGAGCAGCATGACTGATGACGCTTTTTAAAGTAGAATTTTGACAACTTTAACAGGATGTAGTATGTCAGTCAACCGTGGTGCAGACCATCGTTTCCTGTTTTGTAAATCTCGTGAAATGACGAAAAAACTATTAGTTTCTACTTCCTCTATTATTTGGATTTTTGCAAAACTTCCTGAAATGTTGCTTCGGTGTTCTTAAATAAAAAAATACACAAACGTTCTGCACAATATAGAGGCTAAAATGCAACTGTGAACCTCTTTGAAATTAGAAGAAGAAAACAAATAAAAATTTAGTTCGGTCAATAAAGGAGGCATCTGAGCCAAGTGCGAGGGGGAGGGGCTGCACTCAGTGAGGTCAGGGAAAATACAGAGAGGCTTCAAAAAACATAGGGGATGCAGGATGTTCTGCCTTTCATTTTCATTTTGTGGATATAAAGTAGCTTCACTGTTCTCAAAAAAAAGTGGATGTCCTCCTTTCTGCTTGTACTCCTGAACGTTCACATCAGGTTGTGCAACAACAGGTCATCTTAAGATGATTCACTAGGTGGCAGCGTCACTTTGTAAATCACATTAGCCCATGTGGTCAGTGAGCGCAGGATTAATCTGCTTGTTGTTTATGACGAGACAAATAGAAACTCAACGAATCTTGTATCAAATTACAGCTTAAAGTGAGGGTCTGCTTTCATCGACGTGGCCATGCAGAGCTTCTTCTGCAGCACAAAGTACAAACACACACCCTGCTCCACTGTCTCGCTCTCATCAGCTGGTGAGATCTAGCAACTTTCAGCATAATGAATTTAGCGGGGATGCCTTCTCTGCACAGTCCATCAGGCCTGCCATCTTGGAGATTAAATTATGTCCGTAAGCATTAAAGCTTTGATGCCGTGTTTGGGCGGCGTGCATGCATCCATTTGCAAAAAAATTCTATATAACAAAATTAAAAACATGGACACCTATGGAAAACGGCTTGGCACTAGCACTTACACCCGACCACTCCAAACAGTCTGCTGACTAATGCATTTCTAATCATTTCTGTGATCAATGTTAGCCACTGTGCAATAAGATTAATCAGCCATATGCAAAGCTCGGATCACCTTGAACAAGGCAAGAAGAGAGAGGGGGGGAAAAAAGGAGATAAAAGGGCTGAAAGAAAGTGTCGTGGCTATTATGTATGATAAACACGGCATACAGGAAGAAAGTACACCTGCATTATTCACGCTTCTCATGCCGCTGGTTTTGTGTGTGTTTCAGTGGCATTACACCGGCGTGCTCCTCTCAGCTGTGCTTTGGCATCTGTGCGTGGCCATCTCACTGCTGAATAGCTGCCTGATTATTCCAAATCTAAGGGAATATTCAAACAAGGCCGATAATGCATTCTTCCATATGATTCTCCAGAGCCGGGACAGCTGCTCGGCAGCTTTCAATGCCGTGTTCAGAAAAGGACAGATTTCCCTGCTAAATTAATAGGCCCCATTAAAAATCAGAGAGAAGTTTGACAAATG
Organism: Pseudopleuronectes americanus; assembly: GCA_038501795.1. NCBI lineage: Eukaryota > Metazoa > Chordata > Actinopteri > Pleuronectiformes > Pleuronectidae > Pseudopleuronectes > Pseudopleuronectes americanus. Next base: position 6,340,889 of record CM076727.1, read on the forward strand.
AAACACACACTCGGTTTGTCATAGGAAGAAGGCAAAATAACTATCTTACACGGCTGATAAATAGCTACACTGTAACCGAAATGATTGGGAAATTACTGTTTAACTTCATAATCTATAGCCGCATAGGATTCCAATGTGGCCGTGTGGGCCAACGGGGGCTGATGTATTGAATTTACTCCTGGAGGCACACAAAGCCGGCACTATATGAGCGCGGTCGTTTACATCTCTGGACAATAACTGTCAGTGGCTTGGTCACGAATGCAGTTTGTACAAATCAAACAGATTACAAGCGGGTCAATTTCACAAACCTGGCCATTCAAATGATAAAACTTTAGTGACAAGAATTTGTCAGCTCTATCAGACAGGAGGAATTACCGGGGATCAAGTGTCTCTTTGTTCACCCCACGTCGGCCACACAGTGACATGAGGATGAGGAGCGGTGCTGCTTTGCCGGAGCCTTGTAAAGTTTCAACTGGCAGATGAATACTTTTAGTCTGCTCCCCCCCCCCTCGTCGCTCTCTTTCTCCTTCTCTCTCTCCCTCCCTCCCTCCCACTCTCTCTCTCCAGAACAACGAGCAGGTTGTCTGTCCAAGGGCACACCTGTAAGGTGCAGACCCTCGACAGGCTTACCTCAGTGGCCTCTCCTGCTGTACTCAAAAGGCAATTATTCCTCCCAGTAGATAGAGCACTGTCAACTTCAAACGCGCGACATTCTTCAGGCAGATTAGACTAAAATTATGTTTTATTATTTTGGGCCCCGAAGAATGAATTGGACTCTATTTGGTGGTCTTTGTGGTGAAATCCAAGACAGTTTAAATGGCAGAGGTATGTTTGGAGTCAGGGTAATACTCTGGTGTCTTTATGAAAGGGCAGCAGAGAGGATCAGATTAGAAGGCGAACAGCGAGAGTCTTTCAGTGCGGCTGTGCTATCATCTCTGTCTTCTTGTCCATGCCTGTAGAGAGGTTAAATTAAATGGCTGTAATAAATGTTTTGGTCTTGCTGATGTGGTATGGCCGGCTATCAAACGAAAACACTGTGGAGAAATGGCATGGTGGAAGATCAGAGAGAGGAACAAATGGAGGGTGGGAGAACTATGTCAGCACATTACCAACATTAGAAACGGACTTGTTTTCACTTAAACCTCAATTATAATGGTGGCTCCAGAAACAATTATATTGATGAATGCGTTCTAAGTTACTGTAATTAAATTATTCCATTTAATTAACGAATTATATTGAATTTCTCCCCAGAGGACGGCATTAGCCTCATCTGCTGTTTTACAAACAGGAGTACTCTAATGTTGTGTGCTATGGAAATGATTACTAATGCCTAATGAAACTGTGTCAGATCAGATAAATGCTGCACAGAGTCAACAATCCCGGCTTGTAACTCAGCCAAACTTGAGACACAATAATAAAGCCAAAGAAGAGAATTATTGATTGTATTTTCTCAAGGGCAGGCTTTAAAGCTGACATCATATAAATTATAATTCTGAGAGCCTGCATGAGCTTTTAAAGAAAAGAAAAGAAAGTCAAACTAAATATGTATTAAACAGGATTTTTTAAACAATCATCTTTGTTTAAAAATACACTTATGAAGATTTCCATTTATAACAAACATGTTATGTGTTTTTAACATCGACTTGTTTGAGACTTTAAGGACACGCTCAGACTACCAAAATTTTAATTTGCAAATGAATACGGCTAAATCAAAGTGCCAGTTTATTGCGTGAAAACATCCCCTTGCTGTTGCTGCTCACTGGCTATAGAAGGTAATTATACACAATATAAAACTGGAATGCATAACTGTCTCACTTTGATGGCTCAGTACATAAAACGCACAAGGGAAGTTCCACTGCAGCTGACCATTGCCCTCTGGTGGGAGCGCCAAGCACCTGCTGGAAGACAAACTAAATATAGAGATTTGTTGGTATTTCTTGTGTAACGGAAACTGTCACAGAATTCCGGTTAACTCGCAGTAGCAGGAGAGCATGTGCACAAATATAAAAACACTAATAGTCACAATCATTTCACAGACAAAATATCTGAAATGATTTGATCTGATCGCAGAAAGTTATTTTACCCTTTAAAAAAAAAGAATACAAAAATAAAAACCCATGGTGCTTGCAGTGTCAACGTGCTGCATGTGTTTATTGTCCCGTCCCCCCCTTGGCTTGGCCATATTAGTCCCTGTGAGAGCAGAGAGAGAAGTTGTGATGCAGTAAGCACATACCACACATTCCCTCTCATCCACTGTGCAGTTGTTGGGCATATTGTGAGGTTTTAATGCTGGGGGATATGGAGGAGGGCTCGGCTCACATTCGCTGTACAGGAAGAGCCGCGGCCAAGAATGACAGTTGCTCCTCTTGGAGCCGAGACATCCATGGATTTAAATTGCACTTTGAAAGGTCAGCACATGACAGGCAATCAGTCTGCTCCTAATTGGATGATCAGCAGTCATTTGAATATGTCTGAGATTATTTTTTTTTAATCACATCAATGAAAAAAAAACTATGAATATGTTAACATTTTCTAGGTGCAGAGTCACTGTGATAGTGAAAGTAAGTGGAAGTTAAAGGTATTGTATCCTTCTTTGAAATAATGAAAAATAATAATAACAATTGTTACGATAATAATTTCACTGTAATGTGCAATCACATTAAAATGACAAAATAAAGCTAAATCATTGACTTAATAATTTTTTGATTTTAAACTGTTTTCAAAACAATGTTACAGTCTTTAAAACAAGGAGAGTACAGTGACATTAAGATTAGAAAATAGAGTAAACTAATCTTATATCAAGTCAAATGAGATGATGAATAAATATAACAAACTACATCACAGGCTCAGAGAAGACCGTCATATGAAAATTAGCTTTGAGGTTGCATTTATAAAAAGAAAAACACTTTGCATAGATCCTGTATCGTTCCACAGCTGAGTATCAATGACTCATTGTTCCTGTACAAACCTCCAAATGAGGAGCCCGTGATGAAAGGACTTTTCATTGTAAATGGTAAAATGTTACTTGATACATTTATCCACATGTTTTTCTGTAGCTTTGGCTTTCACACCTGACCCCATCTAACCTGTAATACATTCCCATTGAAAACCTGTTCAGTCAAGCCTTCGTGTGGGTGCAGTTACAACATTAATGAGAGGACAAAAAGTGCCTGAAGAAAAAAACATAGATGGGAGTGGCAGTAAATGTCACACTTAAAGAAATATCCTTACACAAACACTGATATTTTTTTTGCTCACGATGAAACGTTGCTAAGCGTCTACATCCCTGCCAGTGTTGTGTCATACCTGTGTTTCCAGTTCCAGCATGTTGCACTGGTATTATCACTGAGTCTTCACACACACACACAAGTGTGGTGAGAAGAAATCCAAACTCCTGACAAGTGGATTCTGATTTGTTAAGCTGAGGCATAAAGCGGCTGTAACTTTGATCTCAGGAGGGCTGAAAGTTGAATTACTGATTGTTTTCATTGCGGTGCAGAGTATCAGGAGTATACCTGAGGATATAAAGAACAAACAAGGGCATGATGAAAACATCATGTGTCAGAGTTCCTGTAATGTCACAGTACAAGGTGCAAAATAAACACAAAATGAAAGCCGCCTTTGCAGTTTATTGTCAGTTCAAGATGCTGCAGGCAGGTCCAGGACAGATTAATATTACTGAATCTAAGTATCTATGATCTGCAATGCATGAGAGTGAAATGCTGCAGCTATTTTGATAGGAAGCATCTACTGCCTGTATGTGTGTGTGTGTGTGTGAGGGCTTCACTGCTGGCTCAGGAATGTTGGCATCAAGTATGCAGTCCTGACAGACAGCTGCACTGCAGTGGCGTTTTTAACATGCCACACCAGGACCACGAGTGTACCGCAGGCTCCGGCAAAATCACACACTGCATCTAAAGCCTGATCGGGGAAACTTGGGTGGAGGAGGATTTCTGCTGTAGTGGCAGTTGGGATGTGGAATTCAATTAATCTCACAGGTCCAGGGATGGATCTCTGTGACATTTGTAGGTGGAAAACAATTATAAAACTGCATTAATTTAAAGTTTTACCTTTATTTATCTTTGGCCTAAAGAAAGCTGAGGTCATATGGAGATAAACTAAGACACAGGGCCTGTTCAACATGACCCTGAGGAATACTGCACTGACTCACTTTGTTTTGTCTCTGTTAATAAACTGGGCACACTCAAACCGGACAGCTTCCTCATCCTCACTTCGCCTCTTCGTGCCCCACAGTGCTCAGTGTTCTTTCTGTGTTCCTCAGCCATGTCGCCCCATCAACACAACCACGGCATTCATTGCATTAGGTGTATACCGATCGTCCTGTTTATTTTGTACATGTTCAGCCCCGCCCTGCAGACGCGCTGACACCACGCAGTTGCGTAATTTGACAAGCCAGCGCAAAACAGGGAGAATGAGCGCTTGACAGCCGCCGCTCTGCTGGTGCAGATTGTAAACTACAAAATAATAATACCAACAACACATATGCGTGATTTACTCCCGGGAGATTTTGGATAGTTAGACCGGTAACCCTTTTTTTGCTTTTAATGGCCGCTGCCGTGAGGAATAATGTTTGGGTCGCTCCGGGGCAGGACGCGCAGTTTCTCCACAGGAGCGCCACCGCCGCGCCACCGACGGACGGAGCGAGGGGTGAGGATCATGGACAAGTGCCGAGCAACACGAGGGATGCCATCCCGGGAACTTCGTGCTTCCATGATTACAACGTGGTAAGAAGCGACTGCGTTTTATTTGCTTCTTCTTTCTGCAGCAGCCTCGGAGCATCACGGTGCGTAAAATCCCTGCTGGGTTGGTTTTTATTTTGGCGTATAGAAAAAGCTGATTAAAGCTAAACAGGCTGTTTTCATTTCCAGCCCGATACTGAGGGGTAAAGGCCCCGGCGTGTGTTTAGTCGTCTTGATATATTTGCAGCCCCCCTCCTCGTGCATCTGAGATTCAGAGGTTTATCTGTCCGGAGCCACTGATGCTACTGACATTCACTGACGAGGCTGAATCGACAGCGGGACACGGCCGGGATGTGAAACGCTGCACCCGCTCCACAAAACTTGTGAGGGGAAGGGATGCATGGCGCTCCTTCTAATTTCAGCCGTGCATGGACAAACAGCTCGGGCTGCCCATGGTGCGTTTCAGAAAGGGCGTCTGCTGCTTGGAGAGGGGAGGCGGTGTGGAGTTATTGGTTGGTGGCGTCTTTGATGTTGGCACGTGCAGGCCTCAAAATCAATCCACCAGTATTTTCACAGAAGCTGGGGTTTGTGTTTTTCTAGGTCTGGTGATTCTAGGTAGCTGAAGGGATTCCACACAAGAATAAATCAACCGGGAATTATCATGTTATTTATTTGCATTTACAAGGAGAAGTCAAATGAACCTGTGAGATGTTCAGTGCTCATAACAAATTCAATGCTGATTAATCCAAGACTTCAAGATACCTTGTATCAAAGGGAAATGTGTATTTTAAAGAATCCACAACTGCCTGAATCAATTTTCTGTCTTTTCGATGAACTTACCTGATCATTTCCTTCTCTTTCTCTTTTCAGGCTAAGTCAGAGATGGACAGCTACCTGTCTCCGCACCTGCACGACATAGTCACCTCCAAAATGTTGTGCAGGGACGGCTCTCTGATGCCGGAGCAGCCTTTCCCAGAGGACTTTGCGTCTCCTTACAGCGTCAACATGAGCCTGCTCCTCCCTGACGTCACGTACCTGCACCCTGGTCTCTGCAGGGCCGTGAGGCAGATCAAAACAGAGCCGTCTCACTCCCTGATGCACCCCCCCCTGCCAGGGCCACGGGGTGCCGCCTCCAGCCCCCCCGGGTGTTCTGAGCGCAGCCGACACGGCAAGCGGTAACTTTTTCATCAAACAGGAAGTGCCCGATTTCCAGGATGTTCCCCTGTTTCAGCTCTTGAACTCTGACCTGGAGCAGCTCATTCATGGGTCGCAGCTGAACTCCATCCCCATGGCACCGCTGAGTCTGCCAAATGGGAACGTCCATGTAGGCCCAGTGCCGCCTTCTGCAAAACCCACAGGGAATCCTCAGAGAGAGTGTTTTCAGTTCAATCGGCACTTAGGCCATCAGCAGACACCGACCTATTTGCCCCCTTCTCCGCCAAACTCTGAGCCCCCAAGTCCAGACAGGGGGAAGGAGCTCCTCCACAATCTGTCCCCACCTCCCTCCTATGAAGCCAGCATCGCCTCTAAGTTAACATTTCAGACCCATAATCCCATCGATCCGAGACAGACTCCCAGTGTCGCTCCAATCCAAGGTCCACACCAAAATACCAGTGTCCGATCAGTCCAAAGTCCAGGTGTTGGTCCAGTCCAGCGTTCCAGCCTGACACCAGTTCACACGGCACCAGGTGTGGGCCCTCTGTCCCCGGTGTTGGGGACAGAGTCAGCTTCACTTAGATTCAACCGAAGGAATAATCCTGATCTGGAGAGACGGCGGATTCACCACTGTGACGTCCCAGGTGAGACTTCTGTTTGCCTGCAGCATTAAAACTGAAATGTTCTATCGGAAAAAAAACATCTCAAAGTACTTTCTCTTTCTCCTTATTAGGATGTAAGAAAGTGTACACCAAGTCCTCTCATCTAAAGGCCCATCTACGGACCCACACAGGTACCTGTTTTGTGTTGCATTCTTATTTTTAGGGTGAAAGTGTGGATGTTGCCAGGCAGAAGAGTGTACTTGGCATGTAGATGCATTCTGTCTGCTGACAGACCTGGCCCACATCTCCCTGCTGTCAAATCACATAAACCCTGCAGCTCTCGTAAAGGGGACAGGCAGACAGACAGGACACTCTGTGATTTATGGCTCACAGCATCGTATTCCTTTTTTCATCCTGAAAACTCCTTCATTAGTCTTTTGGATCTGAAGGAAACATTCCGTACTTTTAAATGATGTTTATGAGAGCCAGACCGATATATGATCCTTTCACAGACATATTGCTATCAGTGTCTTTCTGCTGATATGAAAAAAAAATATATGTTACAGAATAAACCCTGCAGAAAAGATATGTATTTATCTTTATTTTTTATATTTGGTTGTACTTACGTTTTCTTTTTATTTAAAGTTATTTATAATATAGTTCATGTTTAAAGCCTCAATTACTTTACTTTGTACTGAAGGATTGATGGCGACAGAAATCATGATTGATTCTTAGGATATATATATATATACAGTATATTGGGACGATATGTTGGTATCAGAAATGTTTTCTCCCTAATATTGATAAACAAAATAATGTCTCTGTATTAAGAACACTTTATGTGTTGACTGTTGTTTCTTTTAATTCTTTCACTGAAGGAGAGAAGCCTTACCAGTGCTCCTGGGAGGGATGTGAGTGGCGCTTCGCTCGTTCCGATGAGCTGACTCGCCATTTCAGGAAACACACCGGTGCAAAGCCTTTCCAGTGTGGAGTGTGCAACCGCTGCTTCTCCCGCTCTGACCACCTGGCACTACACATGAAAAGACACCAGCGCTAGAAACACACCCTCCTGCAAATCCAGTCCATCGGGCTTATTTTTCCCAGTTTAAACAAAGAACTGACAAATTTGAAACAGTGGATTATTCCACTCATTTCCCAGTTGAGATATTCTTAGCAATGCTGGCCCACACCTAAATGTTTCTTTTATTGTAAAGAGAATTTAATATTACCGTTGCCTTATTTTATTTCCATGTATGCATCCCAACATTGGGGGTATGTCAGTCAAAAACCGTAAAGCAATGAAATAACAATTAATCTTACTAAGCATTGATTTTCATTAGATTTTGTTTCACTTTCATGTATCTTTACAGCCAAGGAATTTCAATCCTTCATATTCAGGGTTTACGGGGTCTAGGTCATATCTATAATGTATTATATGGGCATTTATTTAAATAACTTAAACTAGCAAACTGCCACACTGTAAGTGCTGAGGTTGATCAAGTATTGTTATGAACTGGAAGGTCAAAGATTGTGTTGTTTAGTCCAGGAAGGTAAAAAAGACTGTGTTTCATATAAAGAGTTGTAACTAAGCAGGTTGTAGATTTCAGAATGGACACAGTAGGAAGTTGAGAGAGTCCGTTTGGGATGAGTCGTGGTGAACTAGGTGGCGAGTGCAGTGCATGGAGGGCGCCATCACTGCCAGTTATTTGACACGTTGTCACGGAGAATAAATTTACTCAAAGCAAAACAGATAAAGACAAGAATGACACTCAGTAGAGCGTGCCCCCCCCGCCAAGGCCCCATAGCCCTCCTTAAGTTCTGCACCAGAGCCTTCGTGTAGGTTGTATAGTTGTAAAACTATTGAAGATACATGTAATCTGCTAATTCACTACTGAATCCACAGTAAGTCATCTACACATTAATTGTAGTGACGCAATTGTCACCATATTTGCACAAAATTGACTTACTGATCCATGAATTGTTCATTGCAAAATTGGTAAAAATGTCAAAATTCCTGGATCAGCCTCTTTGTCTAGATCTACTCCAAATTCTAAGTATTCTTTCTTAGCCCCGGTGGCTATTCAGTCATTTTTGTGTAATCAAACAAATAAACACATAAAGAAATGGACGGGGGTGAAAACGTAACCTCCATGGTGGACGTAATAAACGGTTTATCTTAAAAGAAAGAAAGATGATGGTTGTGAGAGGTCACATTCTGTTGGACGGCTTTCTAAAAGTTCGATATCTACACTGAAAAAAGAAAATGCAATAAAAAATTCACACAAATGAAATAAGTTTTTACAAATTCAAAATAGCAATTGTGTTGATATACCTTGTTGAACAAACTTAATTCATTTGTGCCTTATCAACTGAAGTAACTCTTGGAGTTGGTGCAACAATGTTTTCTTGTTTCAGTGTGTGCCCTTATGACATAATATACACTTGGTTAAATGTTTAATGTTAAATTTCAGGACTTTTATGAGCAGTGATTTTATTTGATTACTGAAAAGGTAACTTATTTTAAACTGCTTGTTTTCCCCCCCCGTTACTCAACAGCCACATTGCAATATGTCATCTTAGCGTCAGAGGAGAGCTCGGAGAACTGCTCACACATAGTTTACAAGGGTTTGGAGTACATGACATTTAAGCAGCAGGTCAGTTATTTTTTCTCCGCTGGAAGTCGTTGTGACGAGTGGTCGTCCGCTCATCTTCATTTTGTTGTGGTTGCAAATTGTGCGTCCCAACATACGATATTTTGTTCTGCTCGTAACAGGATTACAACATCGCATCACTGATGATTTGTCTTCCTGAGTGGTTTCAAAGTGGTGTCTTTGAGTTTGAGCTTTCGTATTTTTTTCAGACTCCGACTGAGCACCTGCCAGTCTGAACATCTGTGAAAGCTTTGGATCTCTTTGACGACTGTCCATGTTTTCAAACACCTTTTGAAAGTGCCTTTAACTGCTTCTTTCCCTTCTTCTCTTTTTTGGATGAATGATAAACAGAGCTGCCCCCGTCGGGACAATGTTCTCTTATCGGCTACTCCGCTCTGCCAAAAACGATTCTATAAGTTGGCTGCCCCTCTGTATTTCCACGAGACATCAATTCCTATTTATGACCAAATTTATTCATAATTTGAGTTGGGTTGAACCAAATTTAGAATTTTTAGTTTGTATATTTTGTCTGACGATCCAATGATTGTTGTATAAAGATATATATTATTGCTTGGCAAAGTCTAAGAAGGATCCAATTACAAGATATTGTCAAAGTCTACTCTGTCATAAGTTTCTCCAGCCAAGGTAGCAGCTCAGTGGAGTATCTGCCAGTAAATTATTGCAATACTTTTAGATACATATACACACATGCAAGTATTTTGACATGGTTGACACATGAAAGTTTTATGATAAGTTGTGTCATATAAAATTAAAATGTAATCCGAAATTGGTCTAATGTGCTTTGAAGCCACGTGACTCTCATAATGCAAATAAAGTTTTGTGTTGAATTTTCGTACTATGTTGAATATTTTTGTCTGACTTTTGAAATATTACATATCTTTTATAGTCCCTCCGTTATCCTTGTTTGTGTCCAGGTTAAAATATCTCATATTGTCCAACAAACATTCAGTTCTTAGATTTTAGATGTCTACTGTATAGTTTTGCATTGGTTCTTTAGTTTTGAAGTGTTTCTTTAGCACAGTACAGGGATATCACACCTTCACACCTCTATATACAAATACACATAATCGAATCATTGAACCTAGTTGGTGTTGATGTAAAGTTCCTTTATCATACATGGATATGTCAGTTGTTGCTCTATAAGTATCACATTTTGTGTAGAAAGTGAGCTGATATTAATGTGAAATATAAAAAAATTGTTTTGGATTGTATTGTTTTAAATCAAAACTCTATCAAATCTTTATTTTCCTTCAATTCTCCCAGTGCTAGATGATATTTACTTTGTTGTTCTCTGTCAAACGGTGATGCGTGATTTGGCCTCAGTGTTCTTGTAATTGTTCAGTGACACACCCTCGCTGCGGTTGTACTATCCTCAGTGTTCACAACAAGATTACTCCTTCGTCTTTGTAATTGTTGGCGAGTGTCCCCGACATGAGTCACAGAGAAGAGAAGTCGTAACCCAGCAGAGGTGCTGTCTGAGCCTGTCCTGAGTGCAGAGGGAGTTCCCTGTGCCGATTGTTTCTTTATCACTCGTATTATTTGCTCTCAGACTTTTTTCACTGTGCTTTACACTCACACTATATGGGCTCTAGTGATAAATCACTCAAGTGATATAAGCTGCACACCAGGATGCTTAGTGGAGGGGGAATTGGAACCTTGTTATTGTAATCATTGGAATCCTTTACTGGCAGACACACACATTCATCCAGCTCCATTTATAATAGAGCTTTGTACAGGATGTACAGGGCGTTTGCTTTTTAAAGTACAACCTGTTCTCAGGGAACTATTCACAACCTGCAACGTTAAAACATGCATTTTACTACTGCAAGATTAAAGCTATTGTACTTGATGCTTTTCATTGATGTTCAAACCTGTGTGAGGGAGGTGTTTCCAGGTACCATTTCTAAATGAGCATGTCCGTCTGTGGTGGCACCAAATTCTTTCCTCTTCCTGTATCGTGGGGATCTTCGGACAAGTCTGTCTACTGTATGTCAGCTATCATTTAAAATGTCTTCCCTAATACCGAGATCAGGTTTCTGAATGCCAGCGAAAGTGAGCACAGTGCTCAGATGTCCGAGTGTCACAGAGACCACATACCGTCCACCTCAGTCACAGATAGCAACCAGCTCCATAACCAGTGTACATACAAAATGCAACTTTATTAACCTTCATGCCTCCATTCATATTAATATACATGTATATTTTTGAACTTATTTTAATTTCACAGCTCCATCCATATGAAAAATACAGAGAAAAAGGCAAAAACACTGACTGGATACTTAAACAACTCTTAGAGAAAAAGAAAAGCGTAACAGAAAAAAAAATTAAGGACACCTGTTCTTGAAGTTTTTGAAAAATATCAGGATTAAAAAATTTTCTTTTACAGATGTGGAATTCCTTGAGCAAGATCTCCCTTTTAGAAGCGATGCTGAGCAATATCACAATTAATTTTTTTTTCCTATACGGCAAGAATGAAAAGATCTGAATATATATACACTACACTCACTTTACATAAATACAGGAACAACGATTACTGTACGTAATATCAGCAAACTCGAAACATAGGCATTGGCTTCACTACTTAAAGATTTTTCAAAAACCAGGAACTCAAAAGCAGATGTTACACAGAAAGTAAAGTAGATATTGAACTGATAGAAAGCGTAAGATCAGTATTCATAAACAAAGGCATCATTTTAGAGCCGGAATCCCAGCCACAGGATTTTTTTCTTTTCCTCCTATGAGTCAAATTCCTCATTATCTTTCAATGGAAATGGCTTTGCTGAATTAATGTGCTGAAGCTGAAACACCGAGAGGCCTTTGTAACTCGGTTTTGTTCCCCGCAGAGGAAGTGACTTATTGCAAGCAGAGTGATAATGCGTGCTATAAACAGCCCGTGGAAAAGCGTGCTATGGGAGGAGGCTGCATTTGACACAACGGCATAAGACTCAGTGCGAAAAAAAAGGAAAAGTTCAAACGTTAGAGGTCCGACTTGCATAATGTTGTCTGTGCTTTTTTTTTGTATATTTATCCCCGAAAAAAAAATCATGATTTCTCATTTGAAATTTATTAATTTGAGCAATCGAAACCCTGCACAGAGCAGTGGGTGTTACACGTTTGTGATATGAGGCACTATTCATTATTATTGCATAACTTTGACCCTGGTTACCGTTGCAAAATTATGCTTCAAAATGAGGAAAGAGACGCTCGAAAGGGAAATACAATTCACCCTGTCCTGTGGAGACACCAAGTCTAATTGAATTTGTTTGAAAAACTGGTGTAGTAAGGCATGCAACGTCATATACTGTGTAGGAGAGTACATGTGTTGTTGATATGTGCTTGATCAATATATTTGTTTTTTTTTGTCCGGGTGTAGCAAAATAACCACAGAGGGAATCGAGTACCTTAATACGGTCAATGTATATAAATAATTTGTTGATTATAGCAAACACTGGTTCAGCCTTGGGAATAAAAATTATTTGATCGTGAACTTGTTTAACCACAACAACAAAAAAAAATTTCACTGTATACCAAATTAGATAAATTACAGCCTCTGAAAAAAGACTTTACATGTATAAATGTATTTCCTGCATCTACTAATCAAAAGCCCTATTTTTCCAATGTATATACAGGATGTAGAACTTTGTAATAAGTTTTCTCTTCACTATCACATATATTACAACATTTCAAAAAGATCCTTTTTACAGAAGAAAAAAAAGTTATATGCAATGATGAAGTGCCCCATCAATCATAAAAATGATCTTATACATTATATGGATGCTATATAATAATAATACCATGATGATTATCTGTTTTTTAAATCAACATCTGAAATAAAATCATTTGAAAAATAGTATGAAACAAACAAGGTGCTGATATGCTTTTGCCAAAATGTTAATACAACCGGGCTTCATGACGTTGTGCACAAACACTATGCATAAATAAAGATGACATACATTTCTCCATTACATCAAGGTGGGGGTGTCACATACGGTGGGTGCATGTGTGGAAATAACCTCCTGGATTTGGCTAATTTGCCTGTGTGTGTGTGTGGGTGTGTGTGTGTAGATGCACTAGAGTGTGAGTCTGTGTGTATGGTTTTCAAGGTGCAATATCAAAAAGGTTACCATTTTCTTTGACTGGCTTCGGTCCAATAGATACATTTAGCAGCACTATCAAAGAATATGAGCTGGTGTGATACTCTGAGTTTATGTGTGCAGCTCCTCCTCAGCTTAAGAGCTTTGGAAACACCTGCTATTATGAATATAAAAATATTCTTTCAAATTACATTTCCTGATTGAGGTGATGTGACGTTCTATGAGATAAATCTGCCAGTAAACGCATTTTAACAAAAAGCCTTGATGCTCATGCACAATGTTTCTTTTGCATGTAAATGTGTATGTATTTGTTTATGTGTGTGTGTGATTTCTTTCAGATTGTAAATAACCAAATCTCAGGTAAATTAGACAATAATCTTGACATATATCTGGTCTGAGGTGATGACATTTCAAGTTTGTTTGAGACAAACAAAGTAAAAAACAACAAGAAATGATTTATAGTGACTCTCTGACTGACACACGTTGGATTCAGAGTCTTGTGCCGGAGCTACAAACCGATAACAGAGGTGGGGGGGTTGGGGGTGCATGGTACGGAATGAGGAGCTGGCCCGTTGAGAGAAACTTCTCCTCAGGATATTGACATCATCAGCAAACAGAACAAAGAGGAGGTGGCCGTCCATTCCCCGTCACTTTGTTCAGAGTGTATTGCTCTTCTGGGTTTGTACGTCAGGTACCACGCTATCCCTGTAACACTGCAGCCGGTGTCAACGTCAGCTTATGGTCAAGTGCTGCTGTGCAAACAAAAAAATAACAAAATAAAAATAAGAAGAGAACCCCACCGCCACAGATTCCTTCCACTGTGGAACCCAGCTGAGGAGACAGAGCTGAAGAAGAGCAACACGATGGATGGGGACAGGATGACTAATGAGTCTTGTAAGGTGCCTCTGTCATTTTCTTTTCACATACTGAAAATCTCCTCTGATTGTTTCAAAGTTCACTGTACATGAGGGGTTGTTTTTTTTTCTTTCTTCCGAGTCAAACATAAGCAATAAGCAGGCATTTAGAAAAAAAAAGAAGAAAAAAGATTCAATTAACGAAACGTTGAAAGTATATTCATCCTTTAAGATTGCACTTTACTGATTGCTAATCACAGCACAGAATCAAACCCAAAGATTTCAAAGAGGCTCGACGTAAACAGGACAGCACTGATGTCTTGGTAGGAGACGTTGTGCTTCTCTGCTGGTGCCATGGGGTGTGTGTCCATTTTCTAGAATCGTTCATAATAAACCGATGACTCTCTGAAACAGTGGAGGTGTTGGTGAGGTTGATCCGTCCGGGCTGGGACGGTGTGGACTGTTGGCTGGATGAGGGGAAGGTGAAAGTCCAACCCTCTTGTAGCTTGTATAGGGGAAACCACACAGCAGACAATCCGTGGTTACTTGGCGCCCCCTGCTGCTCATCGATCAGACTCCGGATAGAAGCAATACTGCCCTTAACTCCAACAAGGTCCCTGCGATCCAGTCCAGGCCTGTGACTCTAAAAAAATCCATTCCATTCAATGGGGTCTTTCACATTATGAAATGCTGGAAAAAGCAGCAACTGGAACAATATAGTGAAAAGAAAGAAAGCACAAACAAAACAAAAAAAAAGACGGTTGCGATTGCATTATATATAATTTTTTTTTGTCCAAATGACAAGTTTGTTTTCAATAATCAAAGTGAAACATGTATGAACAGTGCTGTAAAAGACAGTTCCCTATTAGACTCCGATAAAAGATCCTGCCGTCTGCTCCTTCCAACCCCAAGAGGATCCAGGAGTGACCCTGTTTGTGCTCAGCGAGCTCCGTGCACCTCGACGTCTTCTTGCCTTCTGACGGATGAGAGTGTGTGTGCTTTTGTGTATGTTTGTGTGTGTGTGTGTGTGTGTTTGTGTTTGTCTGTATGTGTGTGTGCATCCAGGCCAGCTGAAAAACATTCTAAGGGAGATCCCGCTCCCCCGGCTGCCTGTGTGTGTTTGCGTGATTGTGTGTGTGCATGTTTGTGTTTGTTCCATTGATCTCTCCCTCTCTTTCTTTTCTCTCGCTCTCTTCATCTCTCTCCGTCTGATTCAAACCAGCATATGTCTCCGTCGGTGCAGAGCCAAGTGGTCAGATCTGGAGAAGCTGCGGTCACAGTCTCCGCACTTGAAGGGTTTGACCCCCGTGTGTTTTCTGTAATGCCTCGTCAGCTCGTCGGAGCGGGCGAACTTCCACGTGCAGCCGTCCCAGGTGCATTTGTATGGCTTTTCCCCTGGAGCGGAAGAGAGAGAGAGATACAAACTCAGTGTATGTTGAATAGTTTGTGGGTCACATGTTGGCATTGGTGCTCTGTGGAGGATGATGCATCCCCAAAAAGGTACGTTGGCTCTTTAGTTCACGTCTATAGTAGCATCTGTAATTTCGGCTTACCTCGGCCAAGGGTTAGGGTTCTGTTCTCAACCCTAACAAGTTTGTTTCTATGTTTGTTTTTAAAGCAACATAACAACAACAACAAAACTCATTTGACTCCAAATTTCAATTTCTTTGACATTGCGAGATGATGCGTTTTCAACATTTTCCCAGTTTTCCCGGGAAATAATTAATTTATCCTGATGAAACAAATCAGCAATATGAAGGAAACGGATATCTATAATTTTGTGAAACATTTTGTAACTTGAAAGAATTTAAGGGGACTGTTGGGCTTTGGAGGACGAATGTGCTGCATTGAGTTGCATTGTTATTAGTATTGCAAAAAGCCTTGATACAATATAATTAAATGTTTATAAAACAACCTTAAAGCCTTATAATAGGGAGAATGTTTCCTCTTTCATTCCCACTCCTCACCCTGAACATCTATTGTTGATCTATGTGAGTGAGCAGGCATGATCTCCTGTGTGGAACTGACTGAAGAGTTATTCTGAACTGT
Source organism: Pseudopleuronectes americanus (assembly GCA_038501795.1). Lineage (NCBI taxonomy): Eukaryota > Metazoa > Chordata > Actinopteri > Pleuronectiformes > Pleuronectidae > Pseudopleuronectes > Pseudopleuronectes americanus. Next base: position 6,357,015 of record CM076727.1, read on the forward strand.
AGATCAGTTTAAAGAATCAAAAGCCATTAAAACAAACAGGGTTTATCTCAGATTAAAGCATCCAGAATCCTCATCAGAGTTTGTTTGCTTTTGTTGCTTTTCTGGTTTCGGGAAGCAGAGGATCATGGGTAATATCCTCAGTTTAGTCGTCTATCAGTTCAATGAGTAGGAGAACAAATTCATGGCTTTATCTTTTCACTATATGAAAACCACTTCATTGCTTGGACTCAGAGCCCAACAACAGAATCATACTCAATGTGTGACTGCAGAGGGCGCTGTTGCTCAGTAAAAGGTACTTTAAGGTCATACATGACTAATGTTACAATCTCTGTTTCCTCTGTGCTGTTAGCTGCCACCTCAAATGTCAGCTGTGTACTTTATTGTTTAATAATGGGGTGCGGTAAACATGCACCTTTTGTTTAAAGCAGACAATGAACTACCAGGAAAAGCCTTGAGGCAGCTATTAAAAACACTCTGTCTATTATGACTGATTAAACTATAAATTAAACTATTAAAGTATAATCATATTTTAAGTCTTAGGACATCAGGATTATAGCATTCAGGAACTCTAATGAGGCATTATGTAGTTATATTCATTAAGTAATAGACAAGAACAGAACATAATGCATCACAGACACAGACGTCAAGGACAAAAACTCAGTCCTCCCTGTTTGAATCCCCATTTACAATGATGATTCTAACATTGATGGGTGTCTCCTTTATCACTTAATACAGGTGGAATCATTTTAGTTTAGTTTAAGATAAAAAATCTTCTGCTTTGCAGGTCTGACTTGGAGCAGATGGTAACCCTAACCCTTTATCCATGTTAAATTACATGTTACATTTACAGTTTGTTCAATCTCATTTGGAAAGAAAAGTGTGCTTGCCTGTGTCTGAGTCTCCATTTGGGATTGACCTTTAGTCCACTGTAATCCAGATTAAACTCTGTGTACAAATTCCCTCAAAACAACTTTGATGTTGAAGTGGTGTTATAAGTGGCACTAGTAGAACATTACCTGGGTTATTTGTGATGGTACCAGTCATTGTGGACTAACAATGGGTTTTTTAAGCATTTACTTTTAATTAATTAAATCACAGCATTTTAACATGCACCCTCCCTCTCACTGACCTGTGTGCGTCCTTCTGTGTGCTTTTAGATGGGAGCTTTTGGTGTACACCTTATTGCAGCCCTCAAAGTCACATCTGTGGATTCTCCTCTTTTTGGAATCTGGAGACTCCGACCTCCGGGGACGACGTATGCTGTCAATACTGAACGGGGAAATGGAACTGCAACAGGAGAAGAAGAAATCAACATTAGTAAAGAGTTATTCGAAGAAGACATTGAATTTCCCCCAAAATGATATCTTCAAGTTTCAGCTGTATGTTATTATTTTCCAGACAGGACAAGAAGCAAAATAAGCCCTACTCAATAAAAACAGTAATTTTCAGTGTAGTGTTGAAGGACACACTGCAAATCACAAAGGAAATTGAGGAACTGCAAAAAAAACATTTTATTATCTCATTGTGAAGTTTGTTTGACAGTGACATTTTTCAATAGTATTTTTCAATAGTTCAGGACTGCACTTCCTGATTCATTTGTGAGACATATTAAAGGGAAAACAAAGCTGTCAAATCCATCTTATTGCAGTTAATGCAACAAAATAAAATAAAGAGAAACCTTCAAAGACAATAATGCTACATACTGTAATGCTATCAACTATTAAAATTTTTTACTTCCACAAAGAATGTTATGTTTTCATTGCCGTTTCTTGAAAGGAAGAACCATTTTAAATATTTGTACGGATATTTGAGACGGGTAAAGGGATTAGTTTTATCACTTTCTTTAACATTGTGAGATGGGCGTGTGTTTTATCTCTACATTTTCACTGATTTCTCGAAAATTAATTTATGGATATTGATTTAAAAAATCAGGCATATTTAGAGGACTGATATCTGTGTGCTATTCAGTGCAGAATGATTTACTTTAAGGGGAATGTTGGAGGTATACACTCTATTAAGGGACCATTCTAGTTTTAGGTCAGTGTGGATGTTGAAGAGTGTTCATGCACATGAGGAGTTTTAAAAAATTTCAGAAATATTGTAGAATATCATTTCAAGAACTTCCTGAATACAGTAAATAGACGACTTAATGTAAAAACACAGCATAGTATACAAGATCATATACTATAGCTCAGTGATTTTCAACCAGTGTGCCGTGAGAGATCGTCAGGTGTGCCGCGGGAAATTATCTAATATCTAGTGTCGCCTTCCTCTCCACGCCAGCGGAGGCTCGGTGTACTGCACGCCTCGGGGGGAAGGTCCTCGTCCGCGGCGCCTCACGGCGTCACTGGTACGGGGGCTTTCTTTCTCTTGGAGCGCGGGACGGTGTCCGTCGGCGGTGCGGAAGGAGGGGACCGGATACGGCGGCGGCGGCGACTCCGGACGCGTGTCGGTCCCTTCTCGCCGATCACCTCAGCTACGGCGCCCGCTGGGGGAACCCTCCGTTCGAGCGGGGGGCCCCCTCCGTCGGTCCGGCAGCTGACTTAGAACTGGTGCAGACCAGGGCGAATCCGACTGTTTAATTAAAACGAAAGCATCGCGAAGGCCCACGGTGGGTGTTGACGCGATGTGATTTCTGCCCAGTGCTCTGAATGTCAAAGTGAAGAAATTCAATGAAGCGCGGGTAAACGGCTGGAGTAACTATTCGCACTCAAAACAGGTCACTCTGAGGAGGGCTGTTTTAGACAGGGTAACAATGTGCTGTTCTAAATGATCCTTGTGATATTTTGACCAAAATATGTTACAGACATTTCATTAAGACCCCAAGGAAACATATTAACTGTGATAAAATGGGCATAATATGTCTCTGTTAAATAACGTTTAGTTAAATCAAAGATTGTTTCATAAATCTGATTCAATTTGTGCTCATTAAAAGATCAGAGTGATAAAGGGCTGAAATAATTTAAAATAGTGCTTTTTAATACATTTATAAACTACATTACTAACTATGTATTATATGTACTGTGTTAGGCCATAGAGTGTCATTTTGTGTCATTTTGGTTGGTGGTGTGCCCCAGGATTTTGCAAATGTAAAAAATGTGCCGCGGCTCTAAAAAGGTTGAAAATCACTGCTATAGCTTATAGTACTTGTATGACAGTATCTTTACCAGTAGGTGGCACTGTAATACAGCTGTAGCCTGACTGGGTTAGCGGATGAGGTAAGTCCGCTGGTATGTCATCAATCAAAAGGTGGAAACTGTTTATTTCCCAGTGTTTTAAAGTCAGGCTAATGTCTCCTGAGCCTATTTCTACCATCAATACATTCTGCCATGACATTTCCTCTCCAATAGCCAAAATCAATACCTCAGCTGATGATATGATTTGTCACCGCAATCACTGAAGACCCTGTAGCCAGGTTGTGTGTCTGTGTGTGTGTGAGGTGTGACTTGCCAGTGTACTGTATATAGATTATTTGCAGAGAAGTATCATATGAAATCTGTGGTAAATCTAACTGTAAACGCATCCCTATATGAATAAGACTGTGTACAAACAAAATTAAATCCTGGAGGGAACAAAGAGGAGGTAGGATGGTCTCACCAGTTGAATGTGAGCCATGAAACCTTTCACACAGTAATAAACACATGACTGCTACACACAGACACAGACACACACACACACACACACACAAAGAAAACTGTCAAGAAAGATACAGTAGAGAAGGAAAACAAGAACATCTCTGTTTACGAGCAGGGAGGAGTAATATCTGTGGGATACGGTTAACAGGGCGATCCCGGCACAAACAGTTTCCAAAGTTCAGAGTGTTCGTTGTGAATATTGAGAAAAAAGGTTGGAGGGTGAACCGGCCAACGGAGAAGGAGGAAGAGAGCGAGTGAGCATCAGACAGGCCGTCAGTGTCTGTGTCTCCTCCACAGAGGCCACTTCCTGTCTCTCTGTCTGTCTGTCTGTCAAACGCAGACTCAGATATTCAACCGTGCAATCAACACACACCCACACACACATACGCAGGCTACACAAAATCACAGAATTAGAGGAAAACACACATACATACAGATCACCTGTTGCTCTTGGCTCACGGCCAATGTGAAGCTGTACAGGAAATGATCACACGGGTCAGACACGAACTGAACTCTAACTCCCCTCTCTCGCTGTCTCTACTGCTCAGAAAAATATCACACTGTAATGTGATGACACAACTGCACATTAAGACAAAGAGGCGCCTTCATAAAAGCTGAGTGAGTGATGGGACGATTGGGTCATCTGCTCATGCGACAGAAAAGTAGTAGCCAACCATCTGAGGTAGCATGGGCCTCCGTGTGTGTGTGTGTGTGTGTGTGTGTGTGTGTGTGTGTGTGTGTGTGTGTGTGTGTGCGTGAGGCTGCAGGATTTACAGTGGAAACACTCGGCGCTCAGCCACTGAACAGAAGAGGCGGATGTTTACGTTCTGACTTCATCTCTGAAGTGACTCTGTGATTATGAAATAATTTAAGGAGGTCGGAGAACAATGGCTTCTAAAAGAAAGTAAAGAAAGAATAAACAACAACTCATTATTCATTTAAATTAAGTCATTCAGTGCAACTGCTTTTCATCTGTTTAAGAGCAGCAGACAGATTCCTTTTTAGTCTTTTTTGGGGGGGTGTGGATGATTCTGTGATTTTATGTAGTTCTTATTACAAAGACATATGTTCACGTCTTCGTTCGCGTTATTTGCATCAGCGACCAGATATTTTATCTTAATTTCTGGATAGTTGGAGGAAGAGGAGATGTGTTCTCCAAGGAGGGATAGGCATTTCAAGTTGTTCAGTGATGGAAAATCTATTACAGTTTGTTGTTAATTAATTGTTAGTCATTTAACAAAGAAAAAAGGAAGCCAAACAATTGCTGTGTTCAGCTTCAACAAGTATTTATTTTTGGTTTGCTATAATTTATAGCAAACCAAAAATAAATACTTCAGGTTTTGTAAAACTGCAATCGACATTTTTCACTATTTACTGTCATATTAAAGATGAATGATTGATCAGTTCATTGAAATTATGTATCACTTGTGGCTCTAAATGACAGAATAATAAACAAATTAATAAAGGGAATCTATGATGACTATCTGAAGCGTTTTCATGTTTGGAAGAATTATCATGTTTCTCTGTGGTTTGAAAATATTTCACTCGTCTTGTTTTTTGTTTAGCCCGAGTGATACTATCAGCTGAATCAGCAGATTTACAGCATGTGAAACTAAACATTGAAACATGACAACCCTTGTTCAACGGATGCACTTAAACCAGCAATGTCCAACTCCAGAGAGACTGATCAGGCAAAAACTATAATTAGTTATTATATTATAAACTTATAAATAAAAAGTTTTATTTAAAGATTGTTCTTTTCACAATTGGCAAAAACAACTTTATCAAATAACGCAACGCAATATGTGGCAAAGTCAGCAGAAAACCAAGCTGTGACTCGGAATGCATTTCTTTTCAACAACAACATCTTTAGGTCTCCCACCTGTATGTATTGTAGCTGTTGTGTTAGAATCAATTAGTTGTATTTTCTCATGTGCGCCCAGAGGCCCATTCACACTGCCGTGAACCCTGTGTCTCCAGAAGCAGCACAGAGAGAAACAGAAAGTACTGCTGAGAACAAATTCAAACAGGCCTTTGTTGTGGTTCCTTTTTCCCTTTCGTCTTCATCTGCTGCTCTGCGTATGACAGAGGGACATAGAATGTGTGTTTGTGTGTCACCTGGAACGGGGGGGTTTCCCGCAACACAAACACGCTGCATGTTATTCTTACTTCTTATAGGAAACAGGGTCATAACAACAGTTTCGACTCTGCAACAGCTCGACACGGTTCTTAGACAGACCAAATGGTTGAATTATCGAGAAAACAGGAAGGGAAGTGTGTGTGTGTGACTGTGTGTGTGACTGTGTGTGTAAGTGTGTGAGTGTGTGTGCCTGCGCTGGAAGACTGCCCACTGGGCATTCCTGTACCTGTCCAAGGATACGAGCCCTCACCTCACCCCGTGTCTCCCCTCCCTCCACCTGCTCTGCTTCGTTGACCACAGGTCCTTGGGGACCAGCTAGACTTGGATTGACACAACCCTTCCAACACAAGCCCCTGCCCCCAACACACACACACACACACACACACACACACACACACACACACACACACACACACACCACACACACACACACACACACACACACACACACACACACACACACACACACACACACACACACACACACACCACACACACACACACACACACACACACACACACACACACACACACACACACACACACACACACACACACACACACACACACACACACACACACACACACACACACACACACACACACACACACACACACACACACCACACACACACACACACACACACACACACACACACACACACACACACACACACACACACACACACACACACACACACACACACACCACACACACACACACACACACACACACACACACACACACACACACACACACACACACACACACACACACACACACACACACACACACACACACACACACACACACACACACACACACACACACACACACACACACACATATATACACTTATACACATATACATTTATACATACACACACACACCTTCTTTCCCTCTCCTATCTCTCTGTAACTGTCTCTCTTTCACTAGTGCTCTCCCACAATAGCCTATCCACCGGTCCCCAGGGAAACGCATGAATATGGAGGAGGCTGCCCAAGAAGCACATGACACACACACTCTCACTCTCTCTCATTTATTTATATATGGATACCTGGATTGGAGGCTGCAGGCACTCCTATCCTCCGCCCTTACACTTCTCCTCCCTGACGCTCTGTGGATGACTGCTCATGTAAATATGGACACTAAATTACATAAAGCGGTTCACTCTCAGTGTACATGTGCAAATGAAATGGAAAAAAAGAAATATATCAGCACAATGGAGTGAAATCTTTCAAAAAAAGTGCTGCTCGCTTCTGTTGCGCTGCAGATGTCTACAGAGCGCATGTGTTGTGTCAATACAGAGTGCACGTTCTCCCATCGTGTAACTCTAGGAGACTACAGACTTCTTTGTTTTTCACGGACAAACATCCAAGTCTGTGTTCCTGTTGACAATGGCTGACCTCCTTCTGGAACCAGCTGTTCTGCCCCCTGTGCAGGAACACGTGCATGGATACAGTACAAACACACACACATCCGAGGACTTATATACTTAAAGACGTGAACACAGAGTTTCTGACACGCACAGTCACAAACACAGCACGCACACAGGAGCGCACAGTTTTCCACCCAGCACAGTCTGCACTTTGCACACAGAGAAGCGAGTGTGTGGGCAGGCCCTGGCAGGGCACTGCTGAGCCTGGCTGGTGATTTATCTCCATAGTGAAAGCTTGGGCAGTGAAAGGTTGGGTCCTGCCAACCTCTGTTCTCCTCTGACCACCCGGTGCCCACGTGTGGCACTCAGGGGCACGCCTGTCCCTTTCAATAACCTGCACTGAAACCCGAGTCCTGCAGTGAGTCTCTCTGAGTGTGTGTGTGTGTGTGTTTGTGCATGTGTGCGTGTGTTAGTCTTCCTTGAAACATGGCAACCTGCGTGTTCCACCGGCCAGGCACAGCCACAACACAGTTTTTTAAACGAGTTGCACAAAAACTTTCATTACTGTCGATGCTCACACAGCCGGCAGTGCACGGACAAAGAATGCAAAAAGGCCCTTCACACAATGTCAAAGCTGGAGTGTTACCACCAAAACACAGCCAGTCGGGGTTGGCCTACTATTCAGCGTCAGCCTCATTAAAGTTGCTGCATCATTAGCAGGATTCTCACAGAGTCCTGGAATACTTTCCTTACAGTTAGCCTGAATAAAAGTCCCTGTGGGTATTAAAGAGAGTCTGGCCAGGCTACTAGTTCTGACTGCTCCGGGTTTATGTGTGGCAGGGGAGGAGGGCAGGGCCGAGCCAAATGTCTCCCTGCATTGGATTTCCTGCTTTCCGATCAGAATCCTGTGAGCTGTCATTCATCGGAGAGGGAAGCCTTTTCATTCAACCCAGATGGATGAGCACTGCAGGAGCTGTGATAGTCTGTAGGCCGAAACACGGCAAGAAAGTATGTCTGAGCCATATGCAGTGGTACAAATGCACAGCCACCCACGCACACATTGAAAAGTGGAAGAGCAGAAAGAAAATCGCACAGAAATTCAGAAGATTCTGTGTTAGACAAGTTTCAGACAATGCTCGTATCCAGGGTGTCAGGGAGAGCACGTTAAACATTGGTACTCAAAACCCTGTGCATTTTCTTTTTGCTTATAAGCAGGATTATGCAAAAAAACACTAAATACATTTTCATCAAACTTGGTGTGGATTCAGTTCTTTTATTATCACTTTCACCAATTCCCCAGGGAATAATGTCTGCATCTGGCATTTGGTGCAGCTCGCCTGTTGGGCCTTGGTGGAGGTTTACTCTCTACTCAATGCTGTTCTATTTTTTTAATTAAATTAACCAGTGAGAGTAAACAGTTCAAGCCATCTTTAAATTGAATTTTCTTTAATGTGGATGTGAGCAGGAAGTGGTGTTTGTGTCTGTATGTCGGCCCAGTCGCTGGTGACCTGTCCAGAGTGTAGCCTCCATTTTGTCAGTGGTGGAGGAAACACTCAAACATTTTACTAGTTTAAAAGTACAAACAAATAGACACAAATGTGCTTAAGTAAAAAGTACCAAAAGTAATCGATTACTTGCTCGGTCTAAGTCTCGGTATCCATTGAATCCATTTTCTTATTTTTTTAACAGAAGCAATTGTCTCTTAACCAGTGAACCTTTGTTATCGTTGAAGGAGGCGGGGTCTAATGTTACAAGTCAGCTCTGATTGGATCAGTGAACCGATTATCCTATAATTAAAACATTGATAACTTTTCAATATATAAAAAACAATGACAACATGTACCGCAGTACTTTCAAAAAAGGTAGTGGAATAGAAAGTGCAAATATTTGCTGATATGTGGATTACAATTGAAAAGAGCCTGAAAATAAATCTACTTAAATTAAATACAGATACTTAAGGAATATACTTGAATGCAGTTAGTGTTAATGTTCTTTGTTACATCCTTTCAGGGCCTCTTGCACAATGTCAGCCAGGATCAGTTCAACTCAACCCTCAAAATGAACGGATGTATTAAACTGATTGAGCTGTTATTATGTGCAGTGACATTTTACATCCTTTCCTGTTTATTCTGTTTGCTCGGTGAGAAACTGCACGGTGCTGTGAGACATTTATTTTAACAAACAACTACATTGTAATGTAGCTGTGTGAGATTCAGGTGAGTAATGATGTGAATACTACCAACACTGTAACTGTGGAGCTAATTGAAAATTCCCTATCAGCAGATTCAACAGCTGCCAACAGTGGAGAGTGAAAGCATCAAAGCCTTCCTGCAAACGTTGCTGTCACAAGACTGAACAGAAATAACAGCTTAAGACAGAGACCTGTGTATTGGATTTCAGCTTTTAGGGTCAGTAGAGGAGAAAAAGTCTCCAGCCTACACACACACAGACACACACACACACACGTACAGATCATGATACTCACTCTTGTACAGCGCGGGCTATAGACAGCGCAGTGGAGCCGGTCTCATTAACACTGTCCAAGGTCACGTTTGGCAGGTCGTCGTCATCGCTGTCACTTTTGATCTGCCTTGGCGATAGGCCATTGGGGTCTGTGTATGCTGTGAGGACGGGACGCAGACACAGGAGTCAGACACATGATACTGGAGCCGGCCCTGGAAACTTATAAGGCATATCACATTGTGGGTGCTGGAAAGTGTTTCTAATCGTCATGAGGGAATCGCCTTCATACAGTTTAATGTTGTCATTTCATAAATCCCTCGTTACAAGGAATTATCCTTCAGAATGTAGAACTATCATTATGTCATACTGTCATCTATATCTATATCTAGATATAGATATCTATATGTGTGTGTGTGTGTGTGTGTGTGTGTGTGCACAAGTGTTGGTATTTCAAGTCGGTAGCTAAGGACAGAACAACCACTCATGCAACTGTAGCCAGTAGTTACACATAGACAGAAGAGTGTGTACATGCGTTCACACACACACACACACACACACAGCCTTCAACTATAGAGATAAGGAGCTGGGTGGAGACACATTTGGGCGTCTTAGTTGTGTGTGGGAACATTTGTGCATTTTTTTATTGTATGTGTGTGTGTGTGTGTGCGTGCTTGCGTGTGTGCATCATGCCCAGCGAGACTACAGAATATGTCCAAGTTAAAAGTACATGTGCATGAGAGCGACCCTTTTCTCTCTGCTCTCTGTTCCCCGACATGAGAAACTGTTTGCCATTATCATATTCATGATAATGGCAAACTTTCACATAAAAGGCCCGGAGAGAAGACAAGAGTCTAATTTCATCTATTCACTGCTGCGGTCCTTTTTCTTAGCGGATCCCGATAATTAGCAAGCAAACTCTGCTGAAGATTTGACTGGCCATCTGCAGGCTATTCAAACCATGACCCCCCCTCAGCCCATGAGCAAAGGAGTATCTGTCTCTCAGGGCAACATGACAAAGTTACATCTATTCCGAAAGTTGAGACAGCTCATGGGTTATATTGCTGGAGCCTGCAGCCATTCTGTCCTCCCTGTCTCCATGGACACAGGCTGCGTACATCCTCAAAACCTCAAGAGATCACTGTCCAAAAAAAGTGAAGACCTGCCGCTGACTGCATGCCAGGGATATGTTCCTGGAAATCTGCAGTACAGGATTAACCATTCATTAACTGATATAATAATTCCTCTGAAACAACATTATGATTAATCTGCCAAACAGTAACAATATGGTGAAGATTTTCTAGTATATTTGTGAAGATGAAAGCATTGCAAACACTGAATATATTAAGGTATACAGTATTTTCCACTGAGAGCCCATTCGCCTGTAATCCTGGTGCATTTATAAGCTATCAGGACCTCACCTCCTTTGCCCTCTCAGCCGAGAGAGTGTGACCATAATGGCACATAATAAAGGTCTCGAGTTAGCAGCAGACATGGTGTTATTACTCGGGGGGTGGGTGTGGGCGCACATAGGAAATGCTGCGACTCCGTTGGAGCTTTTGCCTTTAAAGATTTCTAACTGTTGATGCAGAGTGCGTTATGCAGAGTGGTCACCAGCTCGCCTACCCTACGGAAAACCTGCAATTAGTTAGAAATGCATTGTGCGTCGCAAAAGGGGTATTTTGAGCGAGGGACACAATGGAGGAATGGTGGAGAGGTGGGCAGAGCACCGGATTTCTTTCTTTCTCTCCTGTTGTTTCCAGTCAAGCCCTGTTTCCATGGCAACCTCCTGCCGGAGACAGGGAGACAGCAGTGAAAGGAAGCGTACCCGCCCTCTTTTAAAAGAGGATGGCCAACCTGTGTGTGTGTATGTGTGTGCACGCACGTGTGTGTGTGCATGTTGGAGAGTGGATGAGTGTGTGTAAGTGTTGTACATAGTGTATCTATGTTCAGAGCTTCAATAATCACATTAAACTTGTCATGAGCAGAAAGGGTTTCAACTTATTTGTCCAGATATCAACCAACAGTGACATCGGACAGTGAAAACACCAGATAAATAAGGACCACAACTGCGCAGTACAATTATATATATACTGTATAATGACATAAAATGCCAGTTACCAATATAACGCAGAAACTACTGAATGGATTACCCTAAAACTTGGTTGAAGGATGTAGTATGGGCCATGAAAGAATTTTGAATCATCAGGGGGCAGAGATACAATTTTTTTAAACTCTCTTTATCATTGCAGGAAAGGTTTTTTTTATATATTTTTTTATTTATGAGTGTGTGCAAATTGTTGAAATCACAATAAAAATCGGGATCTAGTGAATTTAAATGTGGTTTCATAAGGGGACTTCTGGGCCCGGGCCAAAGTATGCGCCCTCTGGGTGCCATTGTATTTCGTAATGTTGTGTTTTCGATGGTGTCTTTGACACGAACAAAAGAAAACGAGTTGTACTTGAGAGTCGTTCATTTAATGTTGTGCCTAATTTGCACTGCCTTCTGTATGATGCAGTTATTGACTGAAAAAGACCTCTTACTTATCTGCTGGGCCTGGACATCCAAGGGTGAGACTAGATTGTGATTGGCCATTGAGCCAATCCATCAGGCAATCAACCTCCTTCAAGGAACCATTATTCCCCATCACAATTTCTTGTTATTTTTGTGCCACAAATCATGTGGGCAATATTTTCCATCATTCGGCGGATGATGTTTGTTCAAAATGATCCTTGCAGGAAATGAGCATTAAGGTAACAGAAGCAAACATGAAGGAGAATGAATAACACAAAACAGGATAAATCCAGTAGAAGGATTTTGACCAGTCAAGACAAATTAGGTGGTGGTACCTAAAAGAGAGGCTCCCCTCTAAGTGTGACATAGAGCAGAATATTTAGCAGACTGGTCCCCACAACAGACTCAAGTTTCTCAGGATGAGAAGAAGAAGAAGAAGAAGAAGTTATCTAGTCAAAACAAAACCCAAACTCAGACCTTAAAAGAGGATTTTGCCTGCAGCACACTATATGGCAAAAAAAATCCCCAAGGTGGAAGGAGGTAACAGCTCTCATCGGAACTTACGTCTAAAAAGAAGTGTCGGCAATTGACATGGTCGAAAGGTGCGAGTCGTTTGTTAACGTTATCTCGATTTGGGTCATATCAGAAGTGTAATATGAGATCTTGTAACAATACATCACTTTAAATTAGATTTTGACTGTTTAAGGTTTTATGTAAACATTCTCATCCAGTCATATTGAGTTCACGTAGCTAAATGTTCCCTTTGTTTACTGGTTGCTGTCTCATTAAACCACTGTATTCACCACACCCAATGCTCTACTGTTCATTCACCCAATTTCCTTTCAGCTTGGTAACTTCAGAGCTGAGCAGAGCTAAAGCTGGACCGTGGACGTGTGTGCAAGTGTTTGCGTAAGTGCCACCCATCTTCAATATCCATCCACACCCTCTTATGCAAGTCTTGTTTTTCCTGTTCTTACTTCTTTCCTCCGCTCTCCTTGGGAGCAGACATCCAACATTTAAAACGCCCCATCTCCGAGGACCACCCCGCCCTGCCAGCCCGAGTGTCTGTCCGAGCACACGCTCTAATTACACATCTCTGTTTGTTTGCTTGTATGTACAGTACACGCATGGGTGTGACTTATAGTCTGAGTGTGTCTGTCCATCCTGCGAAGGGAGTGACAAAAAAGCAAACTCTTTTATAACCAACAGTCGCCCTGTGTACTGCTCAGAGAAACACCTACCGTCAGAATACTCGTCGTGGTTGGCAGTAAAACCACACCCAGAGAGAAAAACCAATAACACTGTCTAGGTTGGGCCAGAGAGGACTAATACTCAAACTGCCCCAGATGTTTGCGTCTCTATAAAGGGAAAGGCAACAACTGGTGCGGCCCTGCTCACCTGCACCAGAGGCTATTTATGACAGCCCAGCGAAATCTCTCTTGGTAAAAGATATAGGAGCCTTTCAAGCTGCAAACCTCGTCCTCTCTCTGAAGGGGGAACATTACCGCCTGACGGGCTGTCTCTAAAAGCATATAAACACACCCAGTGAGCCTTCACAGCACTGTGTCTGCAAGTGCTTTGACTAAAGACAGCTCAGGACATCTGCCAGACAAAATACACAACTAAACACAGCTTGTCACAGGCATAACTCCTGCTGCATCCGACCCGTATTTCATCTCTCAGAACCAATGTTAGCCAGGATCTGTCTCCAAAATTTGTCAAACACAGATATGGACTCAACTTATTCCATTTCTACGATAGGACAGGTTCTCAGTTAAACGTGCAATATGTAACTTCGGCCACTAGGGGTCTCTCGATCGAAACAATTACTGAACACTTTGTTTGATGAAATCATGAAGCAGAGTGGGATCATGGGAGTTGTTGTCTAGCTGGCATGACTCAGCCGCAAATCAATCTCCACACATGAGGTCATTATTTCAGTTTTATTCGTGCGATAAAAACAGCTAACTGTTGAACTGGCTAGAAGTGTGTTGTCCTTTTATCATACGATGTTTAGCTAACTAGCTATCAGTATGTTTTTCCTTCATCATATGTTGTTTAGCGAACTGGCTAACAGAATAGCAGTGCATTCATTTGTCCTTTGTCAGACATCATTTTCCCAGGCCGCCCTAGCAGAGACGGGCAAAGCTTCGGAAAGTGCATTTGATACGATTAAAAGGCGATCAAAAAATTGTCTTAGAATTAACTTTAATAAAATTGGGAATTTCTCTGGGTTTGAAGGTTTGATATTCTTAGTAGACAAATTATCAACAAAATATATGGCATGAGCTCATGTGTCTTAAAGTTTCATTATTTCTGGGGACTTCCGAGGACTCTTTAAATTATAAATATTACGAGTGCATTGTCATGTTTGACAACTGATGATTAAAAAGATTTGACTATTTTAGTTTAGGCGAATAATTCATGCGATTAAATGAATTTCAAATTTGAATTTCTCAGTAAAGATGGAGGCTAGAGCTTCATGGGAGACATATCAGACAGCTAATGTAAAACGAATACATTAATGAGGCAGTAGCACAAAATCTGAATCAGCTTCATCATTTCCTTTAAAGATCCAATTGTGCTTGAATGATTCCTGGAGAAATGTCAGTGTTTTTAACTGAAAATTATGAAAAAAGGTTTAATATAAATCTTAAAACTAAACTCAACCATATGAATATGGTGTACATTCGCAGATGACAGCCTCACCTTTTCTCTGGCTTTTGACCTCATTCATCAGAGGTAGCACGATGGTGTTGTTGAGGCTGGAGGGCGATCGAACGGCAGTGGTGTACATGAGGGGCAGTGACTGTACCACAACCGGGATGCGGTGAACATGGCTGCCCAGCTTCCCCGCTCCCTGCAGGCTCAGAGGGCTGGATGGAGGAGGCGGCACAGAGTGCAGGATGTGCAAATACGGCTGACCTCTCAGCCCGGCGCCAGGGGCGACCAGGGGGCCTGGCGTGAGCACCGATGAGGCTGAGGTGATAACTGATGGAGAGGAGGAAGATGAGGAGGAGGAGGAGGAGGATGACGACGATAACGAGGACGGGGAGAAAGCGGATCTGAGAGGGGAGGATGATAAGTTTGTGGTGGTGGAGAGGAAGGATGAGGGGCGGGATTTGTTGATCGACAGGTCGACGGGCTCCGTCTGCGTGTGGAAGTGCAGGTCGTGGGCGAGCAGGTCCTCCGGAGGTTCAGGTTTAACTCTGCTGAGGAAGAAGGGGACGCCGTCCATTGCAGAATAAGGGCGCACTTTAGGTGACTGTGGGAGGAAAAGAAACAACGATGTCAGATTAGTTTCAATGTCACTCACGAGGACAGATATATGGGAAACAATTTGCCTTCAAGTGATGCATTTCTGAAATTAATTTCACCGTTTCCACGGATGTCCTGCAGTAATCTGAGCTGTCACATTACCTAAAAAGGTGATGTGTTGAAAAACTAAGGTCAAGAATACTTGTCTTCATGTATCATAGATGTATATGTCAGCTTCAGAAACAACAACAGTGCATGACAGAGACATGTCAGAAAGGTAAACACAGTATGCGGTGACATTTTTCAGAGAAAGTTAATTTCCACATGTTCATTCAAGCTTTCAACTCCCCTCAGTTAGCATGATGTCATTCACAGATGAAATACAGGAGTAAAGATAGTGTCTCTAACATTCGCCTCCTTTCACTCTCTTTCTCTTTTTCTTGGCGTGGGTTGCTCTCTCGCTCTCTCCCTCTCTCTCTCTCTCTCTCTCTCTCTCTCTCTCTCTCTCTCTCTCACTTCCTCCTGTTTTCCATCACTCCCACAGTAAAGGCAGCTCTCTCTTGGCTCCCCCTTGTATCTCTCCTAAATCTCCTTTGTGACGGTGGAAAAACATCATATGGGCTCAATTTCCTGACCGTCTCTCTGTCTCTGTCTCTCAGCGATGGGCCTCCTAAGGCCAACGCTGGTGGCTCGGCGTATCCCTCAACATATCTTTCACTTAACACCAAGCAGACTGTAACACAACCGCTCCATCTGTCTGCGCAAGTTTGGGGAACCTGTTTACTTCGAATCGATAATGGAGAACACGCAAAGTCGGAAAAACAACATGCACCCGTCCTGCATTTGTTTCTCGTGACTACTTTGACATCAGCGTCTTTGTTTTATTGTCAAATTAACCACGTTAACGCGAGATGTAGCCGCTCTAGGACCGCTGAGTTCAATGTGGAAGGGGTGTGAGAGCGAGTGCAAGCGGAGTTGATCCTCCCAGTGGAAGGCTCACACTTAAGGCCACCAGGGAGTGAGCACATAACCAATCATAAAGAAAAAGCTCATTAAAGTTAAAGGAAAAAAAAACTCAGATCGAAGCTGCAGCAGAAAATGTAAAAAATTTCTGTGGATTTCCGTGCTCACTTTTGTTTTTTCAGACTCACATTTCTTTCCCCTTATGTAATGCTGGCTGAGAGAGGATCTGCGGTGTATTACGAATTTCTGAGTGTGGTAGTGTGTGTGTGCGTGTTAGCTCTTTTATGTGTACTATTTTTACTCCAGACTTATATACTCGTTTTCAGCCTACAGGAAATGTTACGACCCCATGAATCAAAAAGAGCCTCTCACTGTGCGACTCCTCCCCAGTTGGAAAACAAACCCTACCCCATGAAGTATGCCCCCCGATGACCCCTGGACTTCAGCGGGGTTCAGCTCAGGTTCAATGGTGTCAGGTCAAGGTTCACAGCTCATTATGCTCTCCTTCATAATACCACCCACCAAGCACTTACAGCAGGGTTTCTACTGGACTCAAAGCTTCAAGATTTTTTCCTTTATCACGAGACAGCACAAACAGGGTTAGGCGTCACTCACAGTCTTTGTGAAAACGTGATAAGATGATTTATGTCGTCCTGTGATAAAGAAGTCATCGCTCCTCCCTCATGGAAACTCATAGTTGATTTTTTTTCCTTCTAGCAGAACAGTTCAGCCAGAGACCTTTCCCACAAGAAATTGACCATTTATAGCAAATTGTTATAGAGTTATATTTGGAGGAAAAGACACTGCCTTTCCGAGGGAGCTCCTCACAGAATCAGGGCAGCAATAAGGGTTCTGCTGGGTGAACTAATCCGCCTTAATAAACTCCTATGTACACAGCTTTTAGATAGTTTTTAGAAAACTCCAATAGGATTCAAGACGCAATATATCTTTGTTCTTTTAGTAAAAGAAAAAGAGTTAAATAGAAGCTATACAATATATATGTACAGTATGTGTACAAGGAATGGTAATAGAGACAGTACAGACAGTGCTAGAATAAAGCAACAAAATCAATTTTGCTGCCATACGTACAACTGGCTGGAACTTGATCTCCATTGTCTTTCTCACTCTACTAGAAATAATGCAACATTTAGAATCATAAGGGGGAATAAAGATTATGCTTAACTGTGGAAGAATTTACTTATTTAAATGTATGAAAACACAGCCTGTATATACAGTCGAGATTTAGCATTTTATTACAAATCCTTGAGGTATATGAAGAAGAAAACGACATACTTAAATCTGATGTCTTAGAATTTATACAATTAAATTTTATCTCATTCTATTTAAAATTACATAGTTATCTACATTGTGTGCATCGTTTTACGAAGAGCCTATATAAAGCATTGAACTGCTATATAAAATGTATACTTCAACGAAGGTAACACTTATCAGGGGAAAAATGCAACAAATCAAAATAAAGTGATACATCTGAATAAAGGGGACATTGCACAGAGCATTGGAGGTTGATGATCACCAGCATAATAGTTGAGTTGTCAGGTTACAAACTTCTCCACCTGTATGAATATGATTGGATTGAACTCATCACTTGGCAGGGAAGCAGCTAATGAATGACCCACTGTCGGGCGAATCCCGAATGAAGCAGCAGACGCCAATCACCTGATGCGAGCTCAACTTAATTGCTCCGCAGGCGCTGCCGCAGTGCTCCGTAACGTTTTTTGAGTTTGTCTACTCATAAAGCCAACACCATGTCTACACAGGAGGCGTAGTGTGAACAGGGTGTCAGTGGAGCAAGCTTCAGCGCTCCATCTGTACTGTGCACAGGATGTGTTCGGGCGCAGTAGTGAGAGTAGGTCACAGAATCAAACACACAGTCACTAGGCCTCAATATGCTGCGGGTGGCGAGTCAGTGCATGGAGCACAAGTGAAACGCGCTGCTTTTTACGCAAACTCTGTAGACAGCTCGATTTGAACAGAAGCCTATCTGTTCCGTTAGACGCGTGATACTTACAAACGGAAAAATGTGGTTAAAAGTGCCATCTGTGCAGCCACGGTGTGAAGCAGCCTCGGGGTGTTAAAGTGAATCAAAGTCATTGTTGATTTCCTTCTCAGCAAAGTTTAGGTTTAACCAAAAGATCCTTCCCTTGAAAGATCAAGGTTCCAGATGTCCCTCCTTTACTGGCTGTACTGTTTCATAGCTTTAAAGGAGACATATTAAGCTCATATTCAGGTTTATTATTTTTAGTTATTACTTAGAAAAGTTGACATGCTCCAATTCTGAGAAAATAAATCAGTTTTTCTGTGGCACCTATTTTCAGCCTCTGTGGGAAATGCCTGTTTTTTAGCTCCTGTCTCTTTAAGAAGCCCCTCCCGATAGAGCCCAGTCTGCTTCGATTGGCCAGCTAGCTCACTGTGCTGTGATTGGTTAAGCGCTTCAAACATGTGACAGTCATATCGGCCTACGCTCTTGCTTTACCTGGCCTTGATCGGGGGTGTGCCAGAGTAGCCACTAGGTGTGAATAGTCGGTAATATCCACGATACTTCCGGGTCATCTGGATGTAACGTGACATCACAATGACCTGGAGGTATCTCGTACTACTGTCGAGGAGCTTCAGGATATTAAGCGTTTTCCTCTCCCTTTACATCAAATTTTATTTTTATTTTATTTGCAGCCGCTGTGTATACACAAAAAAACCTACATAACACACTTGAGGAAAGAAAATGTTAAAAATCCTGATATGTCTCCTTTAAAAACCCTTCAAAACAAATATCAGCTCATTTCTAACGTGTATGTTTCTGATGTCAAACGTCCTCTGAGCTTCTCTCGCAGCAGCTCCTCGTGTAGGCTTTCTTGACAGAGCCTCAAGCTATCCTCCAGCTGCTTTTGCATGTGATCTCTGTGTTTGCATGCCGCATATAGGATGTGAGTGTCACAGACCGCCTGCAGCAACACCGCCTGAAGGCTTTGAAGCCATTGGTTCCATTGAGGCTGATACTGTATCAGTGTCTCGGAAATCTTGTCTTTGTCAGTACGTGCTCTCACTGCATGCAGTGCTAAGTTCTGCTTCTTCTTTTATTTTGCCAGTTCTGCAAGTGAAAGAAGTCAGCAGAAGAGAAATAAAGAGGAGTGTGAAGAAAGTGTATCCCTTGTGTGTGTCAACCACAAGTGTAGCCTGAATGCTGTTCACAAAACATACAGTTTCAGCCTTGAACTCTGATGCTAATGCAACATCAGCATATATATCCAACGATTAGTGTGAGGTAAGGTAGTAAATAATATGTTCATCTTTCATTTGTGCTCAAAATGCTCAAAAAACAGGAAGGAAATAAAATTATGTTAAAATCTTTTCAAACTAAAAATATCCTCAACATTTATCAGCATTTTGTGCAGTTGGTTTTAAAGTTGAGTAAAAAGAGGTTAAATCATTACTATAAATGCCGATCTATTCAATACCTTTTTGTTATTGCTGTTTGTCTGTCTGTTAGATTACAAAAAAAATTAGTTTAAATGTAATTTCCGGGAGGGATGGGGAATGACCCAATGGAAATATTGGGAGTGGATCTAGACAAACAGGCAGATTCAGCAAATATATTTTCAATTTAAATTTGTTGAAAAGGGGAAGATGGGGCATTAGTTTTGGCAGAGGTATTTACAATCTGAGTGCCCCCCCCCGCCGCCAAGTGCTTTTATTTGCCATTTGTTTGTCTGACTAGCTGCCAGTCAGCATGATTACTACAAATCTACTGGACCAGTTTCCATGAATGAAAGTTTGTGGGGGGATGGGGCTTGACCGAAGGAAGAACTCGTAAAACTTTGGAGCGGATTCGAACAAATGTTTGGAGCCAGGATTTATTTTTCACTTTCTTTATCATTGCAAGATGGCATTAGCCTTGGTGGAGACATGTGCCCCCTCCCTCTAGTTGCTAGTAGCCACTCTCATTAAAGCAGAAAGCCACTTGAGGAAATGTTACATGCAGCTCGTGATTATCCTGAGGCGAGTGGCTACAAAGAAGAGACATTGTTAACTTCATACTTTTATACAATACCAGCACTTGACCTCTTCAGCTATGTGTTCAAGCTGTGTTCTCCAGTTCTCAGTAATAAAAAAAAAGTCACTTAACACTCCCTGCATTTACAAAGTCTTGCACCTTGTTGCAAAAGTAATACAAATGAACGGTTCTCTCTTTATTCCAAAGTGCTAAAGTGTTAAAGTGCTCACTTTCGTGGTAACACTATGATGAAGGCAGTTAGGAATACAGTCAGTTACTATAGGAACCTGTTAAATTAGTCAATCATCTGTGTAAAAAGAGGTAGACTTGAGTGGAAATAAAAGTGAGAAACAGAAACTTATTTGCATTTTTGGGGTTAAGTTATCCAACAGATCTCAGGCCGCCCCAATGGAAAACTGAAGCCACCCCCCCACTTTCATTTTGACAGACATAAACACACTTACGCACTCAAACCTACACATACGCACACACCCTGACACACATATAAAGATATGCTCGACCCGCCTGCCTGCCTCTGTCCTCATGCCATTGTCTTTATTAGGGGATACTGGTAAGCGGGACAGATTTTCCAGGCCCTTGCAGGCGGTCTAACGAGGCAGACCATTTCCAGCAAGCCCTTGGCCCCCCGCCACCCAAATGAAGACCACATTTCTGCAGCGGCAGCCTGAACTGTCTGTCTGCCTCTGCCATCTAAAGGGAAGCTCGGCCTGTTGGGGCAAGATTGGATCGGTGCACTTCAAAGCCGTGTGGGCCGCAGAGCTCACATCCTGCTTGAGACTGACATCACTACGCGTACCGAGGACGACTTCAAACCCCAGGTTGTCGGTGGCGGTGTGTGGCTCGCGAACCCTTCAGCCAGAAAGAGGCCACCTGCTGCCTCTCTGTCAAGTCCTTCGATACGGAGAGACAGGGTGACTCCTTATCGAGACATCGCGCCTCCCCAGCCAAACAATTGTCCAGAAGACTTGTGATAACCTCATGGGTTATCTGCAGTTGGTAATTTTCTCATCCATCACAGGCTGACACCCTCAGATTCGCCTCAACAGATACCAACTGCTCTCCTACCTGCTGACATATTGTGGGCCAGGACATTATTGATCTGTTGTGAATGGAAATCAGCAATAACTGAACACTAATTCCTCATGATTGCAAATATGAAGTGGCCTGCGCCCACTGCACACACAGCTGTGGCAGCAACACAAAGCCCTGGTAACCTAGCAACAGCTTCACCATAACAAGACCACTTTATTTCTAGGTATGTCGAACCAGAGAGCACTGATACTGTATGTGGGCCGTGAAAAAGCCCAGCATGAGGTAGCTCCATTATACCCAACATGGTCAGTGCACACTGTTTAATTGAACATCAAGTCCAAAAATGATGATGGTGATGGTGTTTGTAGAAGGACCACAGTGCCTTGTGTGTACTTCTGTATGTGCACAAGAGGGATATTAATTCATGTTTGTTCGTGAGAGAAAAAGAAGGGCCAGAAAGGATGGAGGGAAATTGAGAGACATAAAGGAGCAGGAACAGACAGAGAGAGATAAGATGTAGAGTTTTTCTCATGTGACCCTCCTCCCCGGAGCAGTGACTACATCTGCGCAATCACCCCCAGCCAGCACAGACTCCACGCTGGCCCCGGTCGCCTCCCCGAAACGCTCCCAATGCATTCCTGCTCCAGCTGTAGCTTCCCCTCCTCTTCACGGTTCCTCTCCTCTTCCTACTCACTACCATGCTCTCCCACCATTCCTCTTAGCCCCCACACTCACTCCGCTCTCTCGCTCACTTGCCGGGGCCTGGGAGTGATTATCGGCCCATTGCCGGGAGGAGGGTAGAAGGAAAGGAAAGCAGGAGGAAAAAAGGGAATTGTCTGGAAAACAACATGCTCTCTTACCCCTTGTTCCGATTCCAGGGGCTCAGCTTTGACTCGGACTGGAGGCATTCCGTCAAGCATTAACATCCTGTTTCTGGGGCTGCCTGCGAAAGGGGACACAAGAGGAGGTGTAAGACGGGTGTGTTTTAGCATGACTAAGCAGGCCCCACACTCGAGTCATTCACAACATGGACACGGAAAATGTTGAGGGTGCACCCGCTGAGGAATAAACACATTTTAAATAGGCACAAATTAATGTTTCAAAACCATTGAAAGCTGGAAAGAAAAAAAAGATGCGCGGAAACTGTTTAAACTCAGTCGGAGCGCAGCGTGTCTCCCTCTCCTCCATAAAAAAGATTTTCAATTGCCTGGTAGGCTGCTGTGGGGCTAATAACACTTTATAGCACTGAAAAAGAAATCCTCTTACTGTTCAGTGGATTACAAATGCTTGCTTTGAAATGTAGTTACTCAACGTGTATATGATAATGACGTAAATAATATACACAAATACTCCTATTATTACTACTACTTCTATTCCCTATGTACACAGTATCACACCACATCATGACAATGTTCTATTCACACACACACACACACACACACACACACCCCCTCCGCTCTTTACAGTGGGCTGCAGCGTCCGGCTCCCCAGTCCGTGCTGTGGCTTTAAGAGGGCTCCACAGATGGAGCCAGTGACAACAATGCATGTTCCGTATTCCTCAGCTGGGGCCGACCTGAGGTAACCCTCCCTCTCATTATTTTAGCAGCAGTGCATGGAGGAATGCGAGCGAGACCAACCGACCCCAAACATCTCTCTTACTCCCCAACTGTTGGCACCAGCAGCGGGATGTGTGCATGGCCCAATCCGAGCAGTCAGGAGTGACGCCGCATCATGACTTTCGTTGTGCGGAGAGAGAAAAAAAGCTCCGGGAATCATAAATGAGACGTATGCAGCTGGTTTCCTGACCCTCCAACCGCACCATGAGATCTCCCACACCACCACATCCACGTGGACATGTCCAATAATCAAGTTTTTGTACTCACCAGATAATCCATTAATGCCATTTCTCTTTCTGCGTAATTCTTTCAGAATTGCTACAGCAGATTAATTTAATGCCAAGTATTGTTCCGCTACCTCTTAGATTCTCAAGCAACCGCTTAATCCTGACTGTGTTTGTGTGCATGTGTGTGTGTGTGTGTGTGAGAGGGAGGTAGAGAAAGAGGGAGGATTTACTCGGCCTGCAACCCCCCCCAGATCTCGCCTCTCAGGTCTTAGTCCCTCAGGTACCCTGGCTATGCTGCTATTGTATTGTTGCCCAGGATGTCCTTCGGCTTCAGGTCTTGGTAGGCCCAGATAGTGTTGCCATAGTAACGGCTGGGCAGGTGGAGCTGCAGCCTCGGTCCAGCCTCAAGCCATGTGTCGAGGAGAGGAAGAGAGGCGAGCGAGCGGAGAGAGGCTGAAAAGTGAGGTTTGTTTTTACTCCAGAAGACCGTCACTCCAGCAAAGACACATTTACCCCTCTTATTTTTCCGGGTGCACTCAAGATTCACATGAGCTCATTCGTACTTAAATAACCTGCGCCCCTTACTGAAAAATAAAACAGGGTTAGGGCTAGGCAGCAGACTTTTACGCAGCAGAATTGCGCAAGCAGCAGCCTCAACCCATGCGCCTATAGTCCAGTTAATCCAGTGGTGTGTGAGCACCTTCCTAATGAACTGGCCTGCAGCAAGCTATTCATAGGAAATCAATGGCAAGTGCATACCCCTACTTGTGACTGTAACGACCAGAGAGCTAACAGCAGCGAGAGACCTAACACTGAGTAATGAGCTAACACAGGGGCACTGTGTATAGAGGAATTCATGTTGAAATACTTTGACTGAAGTCGACTGTCAATAGCTCCCAGGAAAAAGATCACGCTGGCCAGTTCGAGCTCGGGGATCACAAGTGTAAAAGATTAAAAATGAGAACAAAGATTGAGTTTGAAATGAGGAGAATTTTGTTCAAGTTAATAAACTGAGGTGTTTCCAGTCCTCTCCAGCACTAAATTTGGTGCGCTGGCTGCGAGCTCCGGCAACCAGCAGTGTGCTGTCCATCAGTGGTATGAGGCTCTGTGTGTGGGAGATGGAGAGCGGGAGGGGGTTAGAGGGAAACAGGGTAGATTAAGATCACCTTTCCATTTGCTGCACTCCGAAATGAAATGGCCATCCCAGGTGTGTGGGGGAGTTGGATGGAGAGGAGGGCAGTGGAGTGTTGAAGCATCTCATTTCTCCCTCCCTCCCTCCCTCCCTCCCACCCACCCACCCACCCACCCATCCATCCACCCATGCACCCTCCCGTCCCCACCAAAATCCAGAGGAAGAAAAAAACACTAAAAGGTAAAGGGAGCAGGTGAAGATTGAGGCCAGTTCGAGCCGCAGAATAAAAATATTTCAGTGTCTGCTGCTCTCTTCGCTTTTCTGTTTATGCTTATTTGTGTGCCTGTTAATGCATTTCGAAGCACAAGCTCAAACTCCCACCTCTTATCCTCATCTATGACCCACAGGTCTGCTATCTCCCATCTCGCTGATGGGCTATCAGCTCGGTGCTGACTGAGGCGATAGCACCTTGCTGGAGCTAGAGGATAAAGCTCAGCCGAATCAACCCTGAACAGACTATCTGGATCAGTTAGAGGCGGGGGGAGGGGGGAGATGACCAAGAAACCTCTGACCAGTCGTTAGCACTGTCACAGCAAGGGACGGTTCGGCTTTCTGTGAGGAGTCTGCATGTTCACCACTTGTTTGCGTGGGTTTTCTCCGACAGTCCAAAGACACGCAGATTGGGGTTGACTGGAGAATATAAATTGACCTGTAGGTTTCAATGTGAGAGTTGGTTGTTTGTTTGTCTCTGTACGTTTTGCGATACACTGGTGACCTGTCCTGGATGTACCTCGCCCCTCGGCCTATGTCAGCTGGGCTACACACTACAGCTCCCCCTGGAACCCTCAAAGGATAAGCGGTACAGATTTTAGATGGAAGTTCTGACCTTCTGAGACCTCAATGACACCATCCCCTCCTGTAAACCCATGTGCAGATGTTTGCACGCTCGCCACATAAACCCCATAACATAAAAAAGGAAAGCATGTAAAGATTCTACAAGGCTTCAGCCCGCAGTCTACAAATCCCCGGGAATGGCTCAATTCATTTGCTGTCAGTTTGCTGATATTTGAATGAAGATGGATGTTCTTGAGGTAATTGTTTATTGTTGATTGCTAAACAGGAAGTAGTTGTATTGTACAAAAGCTCAAAGGTGCGATTTGGTTGAGTGGGAGGTGTAAATCACCGTGAGTTCATGTTCTCTCGGCACATGAGAGTGTGAAGACGGATCCTGCCCGACGCCGTCTCTGGGTGTTCGCTCACACAGCAGTGAAACTCATTTTCCAAATCGAGGAGAAAGTTAAGCTTAAACAAACTCACAAGAGCAGTTTTAGTATCTGGCAGTGTGTACTCTCTTCTGTGCACATACTTGCACATGCACACACCCAGAGACCCACTGTAACAGACGGGCCCCGCCAATGCTTTGTTCCCATGTTGAGCGCCCAGAGCAACTGGGTGCATCTGTGTCACAGAGGCTGGACCTGCTGCCACGGTCTGCGATGGAGGAGATGGGAGTGGAATGGGGGGGGGGCAATGAATTATGGGAGACACATGAAGACGGATTAAGGAAGGTGATAGTAAGAGAAGTGAGGGAGAGAGTGCGGTTGGGTGGGTGGGTGGGGGCTTGTGGCTGGAGCGGCCGAGGGGAAGTGGCTAAGGGGAGTTGAAGAGGTTGGGGGTGGGGGAGGCGGAAAAGGTGGGTTGAGCGGGGCGGGGGTAGGGGGGTGTTTAGTGGGGCAGAGGAGGAGGGGCTCTAGTCGGACAAGCGAGAGAGGGTAGAGAGGGGATATGGACCCGAGCCAAGGCCCGGTCGAGCGCAAAGCACACGGTGCAAGAATGCCAACAGACCCCCCCCTCCACCCCCCCCCTCCCTCCCACCCGGTCCTCCGCCAGAGAGAAAAGAGAAAGAGGAAAAAGGGGAAAGCAGGAGAGGGAAGGAAAAACATTGAAATGTTGCAAATCTGAAGCAAATGATTAACCGGCAAACCAGAGCAAAAGGCATGAGAGTGGACGGCGCTGTGGGGGCGACGTGAGAGGAGCATTTCCTGTGTTGTACGCCATTGGCCTTTTTTGCCACAGCTCACTTCCCCCTTGTGTACCACTGGACACCCCTAGGTGACACATTGGCCTGATAACAAGCCGACATCTACGAGCTCCCCAGCACACTCCTCTGCTTCCTCTCTTGTGACTCGCTCGGTGCCGAGACTTTTAGAAAGGCAGTGCAAGCAGAGGAACGTTGAGAACTCGCTCATCAGACAGGTAACACAGACACCTTTGTAGACCCCGGGGAAATAAACGCCTAATAAATGTTTGTTAGAACATACAGATTTTGCTGGGTTGATTCAAAAGAGCAACAATTGAATCCCAGCTGATTTTGATCTCGGGCCTGAGTCTGCTTCGCATTAGGCCGTCTCTGTTCATGACCTCATCTTGCTGCCCTCATTCGGGTCTTGAGAGTCATTCAAAAAGTTCCCCGCAGAGTTACTGCTTTAAAGAGTAACTGCGCCCTGCCAAATAACAGCCCTCTAGGTGGTCAAAGGTTCAACAGACTTGAACCTTCAACCGCAGAGCCCAGTGATGCCCTGGAAAGCAAACACATAGACAGCAGGGAGGCACCGATCCGAGTCGACTATCAGATATCGGCCCACTATTGACTGGTATAGGCGCAGATATAACAAATAACAATTTAGTAAATGTATAGAAGTTTGGAAAGCAATGTTTAAGTTAAGCCTGATGTTGATATCTACACAAATAAAGAATGAGCCCATGTTCCTTCCACACAGTGAAGCATAAAGCTTATTAATTAAACACTGGTTTCAGAGAAGCATAGTCCGATACTCAAATTGTGATGGAAGGGAAAAAGTAATACCATATAAGTTAGTCTTTCTAAAACCTTCATATAGAAGCCATGTTTCGCTGCTACACACTTTCAAAAAGAAAAACTATTTCAGCACATGAAGTGTAAGTCTTACATTTTCAGCTAGAGTGCTGCAATGCATTTCATCCATGTGAAGTTACTCTTCAAGAGGAGCATGTGGCAACCATGGCTGACTAAATCCCTCACAATGTGTTTTCATCCTGAGTTAAGATTTAAAATATGGAGGTGAAGTAACATTCCATGCAAAGCTGTGACGGCATCTACGGCGTGACAGTGTCAGACCTGACTAACACTTCCCATCATAACTTAACTTTGTGTATGAAATAGGCGGAGTTCCCCTTTAACAACTTTCCTACCGCATACAGCACACACCAGGTAAACAGAGTTGATGTAACATGTCGAGGTAAGAACGGTGGAGATGTGAGTTCTCCCTGAGACCTCACTCCTGGATGTACTGCGATGGACATAGTCTTTTTTTTTCCTAGTCATTCCTGGCACTCTGTGAATGGTCTCAGAATTTCCATTTCATAAGATGTATTTTCCTTGGCAGCAGCAGCAAGCAAAGTCTTTTGGATGCTTCTGGGACATTTTTGAACGGGGCTCAAGAGAGCAGAGTGCTGCTACTACCTCTCCAGCCACAGAAGCACAGACTTCTCTAACCCGGTGGCATCAACCCGGTCCTATGTGCACTACCCTTTGAAAAAGGAGAGAGAATAAGGTTCCCTCTAGGGTTAAAACCCCCTTAGAGATGCACTCAACTGATGCACTTTACCTTAAAACTCCCCGTGTTTCCCTCAGGGAATAAATCAGCTCCACAGAGGGACAACACAGCTCTCTTCATGAAAACAGCTATTATTAGACCGAATACAATCCTCATGTGTCGGATTTTTTCCTCTCCGGGACATACAGCCAAATTTGGGAAGCTTATCAAGCCCCATCACTTTAAAATGGGGGTCAACTCCTAAAAAATGTCACAAAATGAAAATGTGCAGTGGTGAAGGATGGCACTTGGGTAGAGCATCTAGAGGGCAGTCACATGACGTAGAACTTCTGCTGAGGAAAGCAATCTCAGTCTTTCAAATACACCGAAATGACTGGGTATACGCAGGTTTTTAAACAAAGGTAAACCCGCTCAAAAAGATAGATTTACTCTTCTCCCATTGTCAGTAAAGGAGTTTGTTTTTCAGTTTTTCCCCCTGGTGAGTCATGTTCGACGGCACAAACACTACAGAAACTGAGAAGCTCTCTCACCTCTGTGACTTGCCAGAGTGATATCTTGCTCGATATGAAGAAACAAAAATTACCCTTGTCACTGGCTTTGTCTTATTCTGTCCGAGCCTCACCTTTTGTTTCATCTGATGCGAAGTTAAACAAGGGGCTCTCTGCTGCCCTCAGTCATGCAGCCGGCAAATCAAAAACAACAGCGGCTGATTCTCCTTGACGTCATGAAACTCGGAAGCAATAAACACATTATCAAGGATCATTTGATTTAAAGAACCTGTCGGCAGCAACTGAAATATGGCCATTATGCTCCCATACCGACTTGTGATTTAATGAATAAGCCTGGCATGACCGACCTTTAAGCTGCGGGTGAGGAAGGACGTTATCGACAAAATGGTTGTCAGAAAACGCCAAACGAAGGGAAAGCTGAGCATTTGTAAAAACCAAAGATGCCGAGGAGAATAGGCCGAGACAGCCGCGAAGATGGACACCAAAAACCATTTGCACGGGTTGAATGGAGTTGCAAAGGGTTTATTGATCTGATCGATCTGTGCTTCAGAATGAAAATCGGGCTCCATTGTGTTGAAGCCCAGCATTGTTTGTGACCCACTGCAGAAAAACAGATCTATAGTGTGACTCTTTCCATTAAATTTGAATTGCACACTTTTATATTTGGTATTCTAAATACAATTATTTTTTATAAACTAGTGGAAGATACATGTGTAATGCAGAATCTAAGCTTAAAAGAGGCGAGAAGATTACCTGAGCCTGGGGTTTGGTGCAGAATGTGTGAATAGGCTCAGCAGCAATGTGTTGTGCCATGTTTTGTTTTTATCCAGCGCACTCCAGCGGCAATAGCAACAAAGGATAGTCAGATATGTAGATAGGTAGAGGAGGAATAATTTCTCATGTGTGTATCTATGTGAAAGTGACATAGCAGTATGTGTTCTTGAGCCAGTGAGCTAAGCACCTGGGAGGAAACCAGCTCCATTTGAAGGGTTTACCCATGTAAATACACAGAGAACACACACTTACACACACACACATATAAACAACACACGCTCACGCACAAGCGAGGGCCCACGGAAGTTCCCATATTCTGGTGGATTGCCCTTGGGTCTTTGCTATTTCTGCCAGGGGCAGGGGGATCCTGTGTCAGTAATCCTGTCGGGATGAGGGGGATGAGGTCGCCGGATGCGGCTCAAGTCCACAGCCTTCACCACACACAGATACACAAACACACACAACCGTAGGTACAGTTTGCTGAGTGGGTAATACTGTGCTTTTCACACAAGAAAACCAATGTAGTTTCTAGTGAAGTTGATCACACTAAATTAATAAAACTCTGTGATATTCCAACACATGGTTTAATCAAATGCATATCAAACCAGTGCCAATAATTTGATCAGATACTGTTTGTCTGTAGTGTCTCTTTGTAGTCTTAGTAACACCTATAAACAATTCTAAAAATAAAATAAAGTTTTCAATAGGTCAAAGAGAAAATCCTGTGAATATTTTTGTTTTAGGAGACTTTTTGTCTTTGTGTAAGATCGGCGTCTTAACTAATACCGCCTCCGTTCCTTTTAAGGTCTTGTGAAACTGTGGGAAATGAAGAAGCTATTTATTCTGAGAGGAAACACTCAAAGCGAAAAAGGAGTCAGTCGCTGTCTGGTTTGTCTGCGTCTGTGTGTCAAACGCACTTCTCATGAAGATGACTTCCTGAGCCACAGCCCCGTTACGACAATCTGACTACCACACTCACTCACAAATCATGTGACCTTTACCTGCACCTATGATGAACCAAGTTTATCCTACATTCAGACCCGCAGACACACACAAAACTCCCTCGCCCATGAAAGAAGAATAAAGACGCCCATTCAACACAAACAGCCTCCCACACACACCTACAGTATGCTCGCACACACAAACACGCATGCACATCAAACACGCACAATGACACACATGCACTCCTCCACAGTGCTCCACCGAGAGGTGCACCAAGAGTCTGACATCCTCTTGCATCATGTGCCTCAGATGCAGCAGAGAAACAGCAAAACAAGCTGTGACTGTGACGGCTCTAAAGTGAGGTGGCATTACTCAAGTGAGCTGCGTCTCACAAGTCTTAGCGCTTTGTGAGACCATTCTGGGCAGTTTATATCCATTTGAATATCATTTCATGTAATCAGGAGAAGTACTAAGTTAGATATACCAGTGTGAGCGCTGGACTGAGTTAGGAAACCACAAATAGACTCCTCGAAAAACAGCTCCCAAACAGCCAACACACTGCGAGGTCTTCTTGTTTCAACATAATCGGGTGACCTCTCTGGAACACCCTTCACTCACACATATGCACTCACCCTCGGTAAATGCAGCGGGGTCAGCGGCTGTGCATCTAAAATAGCCTCTGACACAAAACTCACTTGTACCAAAGGAGGAGGTGAGGGGGGGGGGTGAGGCAGAGCAGAATAACACACGCAGTAATTGGCACTGGGTATCGGGAGGACGCTGCAATATTCTTTTCATGTTTATGGCGAAGGTTTTCACGCGGCGGGTCTATACTGTCTGTGTGCACGAGAGAGAGAGAGAGAGAGAGAGGGGGAGACGGAGAGAAAGGGTTAGCTCCGGTGGATCAATAAAAGATGCACTAAGTGACTCTGTTCTCGTCTCTTATTTACTCTCGGTGCAGAGGTCCCACGCTGAGGTGACCACACTGCAGTACTTGATAATTATCTCAAACTGTCCGAGGTGCATCGCGGGCTCCAGAGTTCGTGGTAAATAAATTGCTGGAAAAGCCGCAGACCATTTTTTACTCCACTGAATACTTGTACGCAATCCATTATAAACCAGAGAGATATAGAATATTACAGAAAATGTGTTTAGGATAAAAAAACAACATGAGAGTGCACGTGAAGGTGTGAATCACAGCACTCAGTCATGTAAAGGTTACGGCTGCTCTCTGCTTAGAGATACTGAGGGTTGCTCTCATCCGCTGCCCTAACATTGAGGTGGGATGCATTAGATTAGCATCCTCACAATAACCTGCATCCTTCCCACCACCACCACCATCACCGCCAACCACCCACATGCTCTATCTCTCTCTCCCTCTCTTCCTCCCCTCCCCAAGGGATGACAGTCCACTGCTGCTGCCCTAATGGGGGATTCTTTGAGTGGGCTACTGTCTTTTATCCCCCCAGGCTCTGATATGTGTATATATGTGTGTGCATTTGTTCTAACATGTATGTCTGAATGTGTCCTGCATGTGTGCGTGAGTGCATGTGCGATCTCTCCCTCCCCCAACATATGCACTGTGTACATGCACGCTACTCACAATGGCTCGTCTCCTGAATTGTATGGGCACATGTGTGCACTCACATGCACTCTCAAAGAACGACCTACATGTTTCACAACACGCGTACAATGCAGGCATGCGGAGACACCAATACACTGACTCATCTACTACATATCATCTCTAACACTTAAACACACTCCTTTTTCCAAATTCTCTCCTGCTGCCCTTTTTCTCACCCGATGTCTCTGGTGATACAAACAGACGCATGCATACGGGCATGTACACAAACACACAAGGTTAAATGCATTGGCCTGAGTGTTTAATAGTCTCCATGCAGCATCAACAAGAGCCTACCCTATCTAACCTCACCTTGTGGTGACACAACCAAGCCCCCCCCAACACGCTGCATAAGGAAACAGACAATATCGACCAACCGAAACATTCCTACACTTATGACATCAAATGCGCGGGCAGTTATTCTCGCTCACCGAGTTGTTCCGCCTTGGCTTGACCCATTCCAGCTCTCCAGCACCACTCAGTAAGCGCCAGCAGCTGTGTTTACCTCCATTATTCATCTACTCGTCCCTTCACCTCGGTTATTTTTCCCTCTCCTTTCCAACTGATGCGATGCCATGTTGATACCTGGTCGAAGCAGCTAATCGAGCGGAGTCACGGCGCATAGCATGAGCTAACATTTCGGTCATCGCAGGAGCCAAAGAGAAACCCATGGAATGCCACAGGCACCCCCCCCAAATGGTTTCCACATGTTGTTTGCATAGTTTCCCCTTCTAACGGTTGACCTACAGTACAACTGGAAACAAAGTTCACAGTAATCCGTTGTAGCGTCCGTGTGCAGGTCTGCTGAAGTCATCTGCACCGAGGCAAGGGAGCTGCAGCCGCCCAAAGTTACTGTAAAGGGAAACTCTTCCTCTAATATCACCTCAAAATGCTCCAAAACAATCTGCAAATGATGACTACGAACAACTCTCCCATCCTTTTATCTTGGCTTCCTTCCTTCCTTCTCTCCCTCCTTCTATTGACCAACCATAGTTGGCTAAAGCAAAGCAGACGGGAGGAAACATCACCAGAGATTGACATACATTTCCATCTGAGCCATGGAAACACCAAGCCATCTTAAATCAGAGTCTGGGGTCAAGCGCTGCTATATGAGTCATTTCCAGTAAGCGCTGAGTGTTCAGCTCTAGAGATGGTGTCATTGCGAGAACAAAACTTGGATCTGGGCACTGGTCAGAAAACATTGCCTTAAAAACACCTATACTTACATCTGTTTGTTATTTGATGACACATTTTTATGAAAAGATAAGACTTTTTAGAAGTATTCAACCAAGAAATGCAGCTAAAATCAAATACTTATGGTGATATTTGACAAGCTGTAATAACCAAAATTAGATTGTAGTTCTTTCTGTTTGCGTTCACTGTTGGTACCACGTTTGCACAATACTTTCCGTTCTCTCTCCTCTCCCTCTCTCTCCTCTCTCCTCTCTCTCTCGTACTTAGTCACAAAACCCACATGTTCCGGCACTCCGTGTCCACCCTTAACTCGATTTTGGTAAACAAACGTGGGCTGGACACCAGGGGGGTCAAAGGTTGGCCCCACAGGATAAAAACACACAAAGGGGAGGGAGAACATTTTGTCATCTCCTGACATGATGACACAACAGCACACAGAGTTAGACCCACAGCTATCACCTACAAATATTGGTCCTATTTCAGACACAGGAAGCTCAACATGACAACCAGCCACATGTCTTCTGGTGCAGCGTGAGACAGCAGCAGGGTAGCTCCAGATGTTTTGGATGCTTAACCCTCTCGATCCATGACCTTTGTGTCACATCGCCTTCATTAGCTTTTGTATCCAGGTACATCCATTAACCTGCAAAGCCGTCGGCCTGCCTGCTGTCTGTTGCACAAATTGTGTACGCAGGATCTTGACACACAGGAACCTGAGGGTAGGTAACTCTCGCTCTATGGCTGAACGTCCAGGTTTGACAGCTCTCTGGAAATGTGATGAAACCTTAATAACCAGGGGCCACAGAATATCCTGCGGTGCACCTTAAGCATTCCCTACCTCTTTAATTTTCCTCAGCTCACACTCAGGGACCCCCAGTGAATCCAGCCATACCGCAGACTGCAGTCTATCTGCAATCAATGACGATACACTCCACAACACCCAGAATGGATCAATGATACAGCAGTCTGTCAATATGCCAGCAGTTAACCCAGCTGATTAGGGGCTAATACTGGGAATTTCCCATCTCCCTGAATAAGACAGTGAGCCTACATGTAGTTGGAGTGCACATAGAAGACTCTTCCTGAAAGATACAATCTGTCAGCACACACCCAAATTGTGAGTTGTGATCTGTGGCAGACAGATGATGATTTAAGTAAGGGGATCCTTCCGAGCAATTAAATGTGCCGGGCAGAGCTTTGTTGATGGACAGTTAGAGTCTATCCATTGGTGACTGGCTTTGTAATTGAGTCCCCCCCCACCTGCATTGATCTCTAGCATAAGCCATTGGACCATGTCTTGAGGTGGGGGTTGAGTCGTGGCAGCAGCAGTTTGATGCTGTTTTGTGGTGGGAAACAACTCTGGGCGAGCCGCATCATATTGTTCACGATCAAACCAGTATGCTTTTAATTGTGATAAATCTTAACATATGTGACTCAACGTGACGTATAGTGGATGACAGTGAAAATAAATTACCGATGTAAGTGTTTATTCAGCTAAAGATGCCAAAGCAAACAATTGACAACACTCATTAAAAAAACCTGCGTGGAAAAACAGCAACAAATCACTTTGCTGACTGAAATCATTTCATTGAGTCCTGCTCAACGATTCATAGCAACTGACAGAGTAATTTCACTTTTTGACCTCAGCCAAGGAGGGTATGTTTTCACCACAGTCTGCTTGCTTGATTGGCTGGTTGGTTGGTTTGTTGGTTGGTTAGCAAGATTATGGAAAAACTACTACAGATTTCCTCTAAACTTGGTGAAACAATGGGACACGGGCCAAGAGAGAACCCATTAAGTTTTGGCACAGATCAAGGGAAGTTTTTTTTTCACTTTTAACCAGTTTCCCAGCAAACAATGCAAGGATGCCGCTTAAAAAACAAAATCCAATTTGGGGGACTGATATCTATGAGTGTGTAGTTATCTAAATGACCCTAACCTCAAATTCACTTCCTTTTGTACATCACATATCAGCATTCATTACTGTTGTGACAGTCAGTGCTACATCTGACTGTCTACACGTTCCGTCTGTTGCCGCTTCAAGCTGTTTCGTTCCCTGTCACGTTACACATGTTTGTACAGTTAATAGCACAGCAGACACTTTCTTTTGCACGAGTTTTCACACCACAATTGTTTCTGCGAGTTTCGCTGTCTGTATCACGGCTCAGCTGTCAATGGTGTCATCAGTCACTGTGATGATTCACTATAGTCGGTTTGGTTTAGAGATCCAACATTGGAGATTTTATCTGATTTTCTACAGCGTTTTATCATTTTGTTATGTCATCGCAAAAATACCTTTCATGATTCTGATATTATCTTCAAGTGATATCACCCTCTCCTCATAGCAGCCTTCACCCATTTGTTCACCAGTGCCAAGAGATATTTATATTTCCTGTTTCAGAGCTTGGATATGATTCTTCTTCACTGTAGAGTCTCCACTAGTGGTAATATCAGCCTGCTTATTCATGCACAGTGAGAAGGCCCTTTTGTAAATGGATTTAAGTGAGAGTTTAAATGGGCACTAATCTCACTCGCTGAACATCCCCCGAGCTGCAGGGGGTCTCATCCACGGCACACACACACACACACACACACACACACACACAAACTAACGCACACAATCACACACGCACACATGCACATACGCACACACGCACACTCACACACACACACACTTACCCACCCCCTTCTCTTTCGTTCTCTTTATTAATTTTTTTGTTGTTGTTGTGCACGGCACCCCCACTTAAACGCACACACAAACACACACCCTGTGGCTGTTAGACAGTTAAAGCCAAACCAGGGCCTCTCTGTAGCACAGGGGGTAAAGTCACAGAGGTCAGTGCTCAGTTTCCACATCAAACCCAGGAGCAGGGGCCAGAGTCTCTTCGCCCCCCTCCCACCTTCCTCGCTCCCTCGCTCCCTCCCTCCTGCCCTCTTGCTCCCTCCCCTCCTCTTGCCACCAACCACCCTCCCTCCCCCTCCTGCTGGATGTACAATGCCTTTGCTGTCAGCTCTGCCCTGGTCCCCTGTAATTGAAAATAACAGCCAAGGGCCAGCCCCCGGCCACTCTCCCCAGCCTGGTGGCTCCCTGCCTCCCTGACAGCCACCCATCAATACCAATGACTATTACCCTGATGTGATGAGCGCTGCCGTATGACATCCAAGACACCACCCCCTGCAACACACCACTACACACACACACACACTCAAACACACACACCCCCAGTGTCCTTCCTCCGCTACCCGAGCCTCCTAATGTTTAACCCGTTGCTAACAGCCTCCTCTCTCTATCTCTAAGCTGCTACAGTAGGCTATCATGGGCAAACAAGACTGTCTCTCTCTCTCTCTCTCACACACACACACATTCATACGCACACACTAACAGACACACACACACACACACACACACACACCACACACACACCAATGCTTTGCACAAACACACACCCACACACATGCACAACAAAACTCTCCTGTGACAAAGTCTCAAAAGTCTGACAGGCAGCAAACTTTTCCTCTCGCAGTGAGCGTGCTCGCAGGGGGGATGATTCGGTGTGTGTGTGGTGTTACTGCTGCCGTCACACTTCAAACTCTCACATTCAACACACTCGGTCAATAATCTCCCTACACAACTCCGCGGAGCTCTGAAGTTGCTCTGGAGGTGAAGGATTTCGCAACCGGTGCCGGCCACTGCAGAGTCAGGATGCTGGCTGCCCGTCTGCCCACAGCCACCGATCACTTCTCTTTCTTCATCTCTCGTAATGACAGCTTCTGATTCTTCTTTTCTCATGGTGTGGTGGATGGGGGGGTGAATGTGTTACATGCCCAGTGCCGCACCATGCAGTGCTCCTCCGGTTTGACAGACACCAGACACAATGCCATAGGTGATCCGAGTTGTCATCTGCCCTGACGGAGCAATGACAGCTGAACAAGACGCACGGAACACAAGCACAAAGCCGAGCATACGGGACAGATATAAGCACACACACACACACACATAGCGGCGGAGGAACAGGACGGGAGAAATACACACAGACCTTGTCAGGAGCTGCAGAGCCGTGGAGACCAGGACACTGTTTCCCTCTCCTCTCCTCTTCGCTCCTCTCACTCTGCGCGTATGTCCGTGTGTACTGTACGCGCGTGTGTGTGTGCATGTGTGAGAGTGTGTGCATGTGTGTGTGTGTGTGTGTGCATGTGTACTGTGTGTGTGATCAGCTCCCTCCCCTTCTGCCTCTCAGCTGCTCAGCTTAGGCAGTTCTCAGATATGAATGGGAGCGCCCAGAGAACTGTTGTACTTGCAAATGAC
>CM076727.1:6394544-6545370 GCA_038501795.1 Pseudopleuronectes americanus
CGCGAACCAAGATAATGCATAGACGGGAGGAAAAACAATCACCAGAGCATTGACTACAATTTCCAATATGCAGCCATAGGAAACACCAAGCATCTTAAATCACTGAGTCTGGGGTCAAGCGCTGATATAAGATTCATTTCCAGTAAGCGCTGAGTGTTCAGCTCTAGAGATTGGTGTCATTGCTGAGATCAAACTTGGTTTCTTGGGATGGTCAGAAAACATTGCCTTTAAAAACACCTATACTTACATCTGTTTGTTATTTGATGACACATTTTTATGAAAAGATAAGACTTTTTAGAAGTATTCAACCAAGAAATGCAGCTAAAATCAACAATACTTATGGTGATATTTGACAAGCTGTAATAACCAAAATTAGATTTGTAGTTTCTTCTGTTTGCGTTCACTGTTGGTACCACGTTTGCACAATACTTTCCGTTTCTCTCTCTCCCTCTCCCTCTCTCATCTCTCGTACTTAGTCACAAAACCCACATGATTCCGGCACTCCGTGTCCACCCTTAACTCGATTTTGGTAAACAAACGTGGGCTGGACACCAGGGGGGTCAAAGGTTGGCCCCCACAGGATAAAAACACACAAAGGGGAGGGAGAACATTTTGTCATCTCCTGACATGATGACACAACAGCACACAGAGTTAGACCCACAGCTATCACCTACAAATATTGGTCCTATTTCAGACACAGGAAGCTCAACATGACAACCAGCCACATGTCTTCTGGTGCAGCGTGAGACAGCAGCAGGGTAGCTCCAGATGTTTTTGGATGCTTAACCCTCTCGAATCCATGACCTTTGTGTCACATCGCCTTCATTAGCTTTTGTATCCAGGTACATCCATTAACCTGCAAAGCCGTCGGCCCTGCCTGCTGTCTGTTGCACAAATTGTGTACGCAGGATCTTGACACACAGGAACCTGAGGGTAGGTAACTCTCGCTCCTATGGCTGAACGTTCCAGGTTTGACAGCTCTCTGGAAATGTGATGAAACCTTAATAACCAGGGGCCACAGAATATCCTGCGGTGCACCTTAAGCATTCCCTACCTCTTTAATTTTCCTCAGCTCACACTCAGGGACCCCCAGTGAATCCAGCCATACCGCAGACTGCAGTCCATCTGCAATCAATGACGATACACTCCACAACACCCAGAATGGATCAATGATACAGCAGTCTGTCAATATGCCAGCAGTTAACCCAGCTGATTAGGGGCTAATACTGGGAATTTCCCATCTCCCTGAATAAGACAGTGAGCCTACATGTAGTTGGAGTGCACATAGAAGACTCTTCCTGAAAGATACAATCTGTCAGCACACACCCAAATTGTGAGTTGTGATCTGTGGCAGACAGATGATGATTTAAGTAAGGGGGTGAGGGGATCCTTCCGAGCAATTAAATGTGCCGGGCAGAGCTTTGTTGATGGACAGTTAGAGTCTATCCATTGGTGACTGGCTTTGTAATTGAGTCCCCCCCCCACCTGCATTGATCTCTAGCATAAGCCATTGGACCATGTCTTGAGGTGGGTGGGTTGAGTCGTGGCAGCAGCAGTTTGATGCTGTTTTGTGGTGGGAAACAACTCTGGGCGAGCCGCATCATATTGTTCACGATCAAACCAGTATGCTTTTAATTGTGATAAATCTTAACATATGTGACTCAACGTGACGTATAGTGGATGACAGTGAAAATAAATTACCGATGTAAGTGTTTATTCAGCTAAAGATGCCAAAGCAAACAATTGACAACACTCATTAAAAATAACCTGCGTGGAAAAACAGCAACAAATCACTTTGCTGACTGAAATCATTTCATTGAGTCCTGCTCAACGATTCATAGCAAAC
This sequence comes from Pseudopleuronectes americanus, assembly GCA_038501795.1. Classification (NCBI taxonomy): domain Eukaryota; kingdom Metazoa; phylum Chordata; class Actinopteri; order Pleuronectiformes; family Pleuronectidae; genus Pseudopleuronectes; species Pseudopleuronectes americanus. The sequence continues at coordinate 6,396,391 of CM076727.1, forward strand.
TGACAGAGTAATTTCACTTTTTGACCTCAGCCAAGGAGGGTATGTTTTCACCACAGTCTGCTTGCTTGATTGGCTGGTTGGTTGGTTTGTTGGTTGGTTAGCAAGATTATGGAAAAACTACTACAGATTTCCTCTAAACTTGGTGAAACAATGGGACACGGGCCAAGAGAGAACCCATTAAGTTTTGGCACAGATCAAGGGAAGTTTTTTTTCACTTTTAACCAGTTTCCCAGCAAACAATGCAAGGATGCCGCTTAAAAAACAAAATCCAATTTGGGGGACTGATATCTATGAGTGTGTAGTTTCTAAATGACCCTAACCTCAAATTCACTTCCTTTTGTACATCACATATCAGCATTCATACTGTTGTGACAGTCAGTGCTACATCTGACTGTCTACACGTTCCGTCTGTTGCCGCTTCAAGCTGTTTCGTTCCCTGTCACGTTACACATGTTTGTACAGTTAATAGCACAGCAGACACTTTCTTTTGCACGAGTTTTCACACCACAATTGTTTCTGCGAGTTTCGCTGTCTGTATCACGGCTCAGCTGTCAATGGTGTCATCAGTCACTGTGATGATTCACTATAGTCGGTTTGGTTTAGAGATCCAACATTGGAGATTTTATCTGATTTTCTACAGCGTTTTTATCATTTTGTTATGTCATCGCAAAAATACCTTTCATGATTCTGATATTATCTTCAAGTGATATCACCCTCTCCTCATAGCAGCCTTCACCCATTTGTTCACCAGTGCCAAGAGATATTTTATATTTCCTGTTTCAGAGCTTGGATATGATTCTTCTTCACTGTAGAGTCTCCACTAGTGGTAATATCAGCCTGCTTATTCATGCACAGTGAGAAGGCCCTTTTGTAAATGGATTTAAGTGAGAGTTTAAATGGGCACTAATCTCACTCGCTGAACATCCCCGAGCTGCAGGGGGTCTCATCCACGGCACACACACACACACACACACACACACACAAACTAACGCACACAATCACACACGCACACATGCACATACGCACACACGCACACTCACACACACACACACTTACCCACCCCCTTCTCTTTCGTTCTCTTTATTAATTTTTTTGTTGTTGTTGTGCACGGCACCCCCACTTAAACGCACACACAAACACACACCCTGTGGCTGTTAGACAGTTAAAGCCAAACCAGGGCCTCTCTGTAGCACAGGGGTAAAGTCACAGAGGTCAGTGCTCAGTTTCCACATCAAACCCAGGAGCAGGGGCCAGAGTCTCTTCGCCCCCCCTCCCACCTTCCTCGCTCCCTCGCTCCCTCCCTCCTGCCCTCTTGCTCCCTCCCCTCCTCTTGCCACCAACCACCCTCCTCCCCCTCCTGCTGGATGTACAAATGCCTTTGCTGTCAGCTCTGCCCTGGTCCCCTGTAATTGAAAATAACAGCCAAGGGCCAGCCCCCGGCCACTCTCCCCAGCCTGGTGGCTCCCTGCCTCCCTGACAGCCACCCATCAATACCAATGACTATTACCCTGGAAGTGAGAGCGCTGCCGATGACATCCAAGACACCACCCCCTGCAACACACACACACACACACACACTCAAACACACACACCCCCAGTGTCCTTCCTCCGCTACCCGAGCCTCCTAATGTTTAACCCGTTGCTAACAGCCTCCTCTCTCTATCTCTAAGCTGCTACAGTAGGCTATCATGGGCAAACAAGACTGTCTCTCTCTCTCTCTCTCACACACACACACATTCATACGCACACACTAACAGACACACACACACACAACACACACACACACACACACACACACCAATGCTTTGCACAAACACACACCCACACACATGCACAAACAAAACTCTCCTGTGACAAAGTCTCAAAAGTCTGACAGGCAGCAAACTTTTTCCTCTCGCAGTGAGCGTGCTCGCAGGGGGAGTTCGGTGTGTGTGTGTGTGTTACTGCTGCCGTCACACTTCAAACTCTCACATTCAACACACTCGGTCAATAATCTCCCTACACAACTCCGCGGAGCTCTGAAGTTGCTCTGGAGGTGAAGGATTTCGCAACCGGTGCCGGCCACTGCAGAGTCAGGATGCTGGCTGCCCGTCTGCCCACAGCCACCGATCACTTCTCTTTCTTCATCTCTCGTAATGACAGCTTCTGATTCTTCTTTCTCATGGTGGTGGATGGGGGGGGTGAAGTGTTACATGCCCAGTGCCGCACCATGCAGTGCTCCTCCGGTTTGACAGACACCAGACACAATGCCATAGGTGATCCGAGTTGTCATCTGCCCTGACGGAGCAATGACAGCTGAACAAGACGCACGGAACACAAGCACAAAGCCGAGCAACGGGACAGATAAAGCACACACACACACACACATAGCGGCGGAGGAACAGGACGGGAGAAATACACACAGACCTTGTCAGGAGCTGCAGAGCCGTGGAGACCAGGACACTGTTTCCCTCTCCTCTCCTCTTCGCTCCTCTCACTCTGCGCGTATGTCCGTGTGTACTGTACGCGCGTGTGTGTGTGCATGTGTGAGAGTGTGTGCATGTGTGTGTGTGTGTGTGTGCATGTGTATGTGTGTGTGATCAGCTCCCTCCCCTTCTGCCTCTCAGCTGCTCAGCTTAGGCAGTTCTCAGGAAATGAATGGGAGCGCACAGAGAACTGTTGTACTTGCAAATGACTTACCCCGAGTCACATGATCCGCTAAATGTAGGGTGGGCCGGTGGGTGGAGGCTTCATAAGCAAAAAGGGGAAGACAATATACTCTAAGCTTTAACAGCATGCATCGAATTACACGGGGCCCCTCCAGGGAGGTTTCCGACGCGTCCGCGCTCCAGACCCGGGCACACCGGACTCCGTGGCTCGGCCCCTCCCGGAGCGCAGCGCCGGAGCACCGGGGCGCCTCCCCGTTTAAAGGGACCGGAGGAGAAGTGAGGGCGCAGGAATCATTCTGCTCATTCAGACCCCTGGTGCGTTTCTATAGTCCTGTCACATTTACAGAGGATTCATAATCTGATACCGCTTCATTCTTTTCTTACCTCATTTTACCTTTTGGTTATCAATATTCTGGTTGTTAACTGTTTTGTGTGCTAATGTATGCCCATATTGCCCTCTATCTATATATCTGTCTATCTATCTATCTTTTTTTCTATCTTTCTATCTATCTATCTATCTATCTATCTATCTATCTATCTATCTATCTATCTATCTATCTATCTATCTATCTATCTATCTATCTATCTATCTATCTATCTATCTATCTATCTATCTATCTATCTATCTATCTATCTATCTATCTATCTATCTATCTATCTAATTCTAATCTAATTCTTCAGTGTTTTGAACCATTAAAGAGAATAAAGTTATAAATAGAGAGTGGATGGTTACTTTAAGTATTGTCAAATAGTTGAAATTATCTGATGAAAACTTTCTATACTATTTCAAGTATTTTATATAAGCTTGGATCAGAACATTTACATAGGTCCAGTGTGTAAGATGCAGTTGAAAGGGATCTATTGGCAGAAAATGTATATAAAATGATCCCAGTGATGTTTCATCTGAATTATATGAATTGTTGTTTTCTTTACCCTACTATGAGCTACTTTATATTTACATCAAAAGTGGGTCCTCTCTACGTAGGCCGCCATGTTTTTTTACAGTAGCCCACACCGGAAAAACGAAACACTTTTTGAGTTCTTATGACAACTGAAGGCTCCCACAGGTTCTCTCTCATGTTTGGAAGGGGAGGGTGAAGTGAGGGGAATTCAGCTGCAAAATGTTACTTAAAATGTCCTACTGTTTGAATTTAGCAAATGAATGAATCAGTTCCCTTTATTAATTTTGTTGCCACTGTAATACCATTATGGTTTTACCACCAGCAACATGAACGTCCTCGTCATTCAAACATTATATTATCTGAGGTGAAAAGTAGAAGCAATTCTGCTTTTTCTTCTTCTCTTGTTTAATGCTGTCTTGGCCAAGAGCCTGATCTATCATGCAAAACATTTTTTCACGCTGCAAACCATCCAATCCATAGTTCATTTAAATAAATATTTTATATATTCTTTTCTCATGTATAAGCGAGGAAACTAAACTTTTATTGCTTTTATTATCCATTTGATTGTTGCTTTTCTTTAATTAATTTGTTTTTAAGATGACGTATAACATGTCCGATAATAGTGTAATTCTAACTTTTTTAATGGCTTGTTATGTCTGACCATCGTTCCAAGACATGACCTCATTCAGGTTACCGTCATGCAAGTCTGAGAAAAACAGCAAATATTGGATTTTAGTTTCAGCTCCAAAGTAGAACGCCACATTTCTGCCTGCTGTTTTAGTGATTAGCCTTGAATAACATGCTGGAACATTTCCACATAATGACTGCCTTCAAATTCTCCTCTGCACAGTGCCCGAGCCACTGTACCCATGTCAGCTTTGCTCCAGGTGTTCTCCGTCTTGATGAAAGGTATTTCTGTGGTATTGGGGGGAGGGGGGGGGGATGCTGATGCTGCTGAGCGCCCACGGTCCGTCCCCTGGGAGCTCTAATTAAGGTAAAGGAAGCAGCACTCATCTGCATGGCTGATGGAGCTCGTACCATTTTACTTGGTGCCGGCTCTATCGCGGCGCTGGAGGAGCATCTGAGAGAGATGATAGAGACAGAGGGGAAAGGACCGTTTACAGTAGTAGCACTGTGAATCCTGATCCAACCGCTGCCCACTTAATATTCACTCTGTTTCACACAAGATACTGTATGTCTTGTGTTTGCAATGAATGGATGTTAAAATGGTTGGGTGGAGACAGAAGGATGGAACAAAAGGGATGGAGGGACAGAGTGACGAGATTAATAAGGTTGTCGGAGCTGGATGGAGAGGTGCCTGGGTGATTGTACACGGGTGAATTAAGAAGTATTTTCTGGCTGCCTTGATAGGAGGGGCTCCAAGTGTCCAATGGGAGGAGGGGTTGTTTGGATGAATAGATGGATGGATGGATGGATGAGGGAGGACTGTAATGAAAATTGTCATGGTTACAAGTGCAGATCCACTCAGATGGTTAGATGCGAAAGGGTTCATAATATTAGATATTCTTTTGTAAAGCTTATATGTTTGAATACATTTAAAGAGCTACAGTATATTAAAACCAGTATAATTGAGTTTTTTCACACCAGTTCCAAGTCTTTTTTTTAAGTCTAATGTATGCTTAGTAATATAAACATGTTTAGGTGAATTTTATATAACTCTATTTTTTTTTATATATTTTTCAAATCACAATTACATAAGTATATCAAATTATTTAAAATAAACATGAATATCTCTAAATTAACATCTGAACATTAGACTTAAGACTTAAGAAAGCAAACACATTAGGGTCCACAATGTTAATATTATATTGGATTATTTTTTAACAGAAATATGTGCATTGCTATAGATCTATAGAAACAAGTACAGTTATTTTAGCAAAAGGTTTAGCAAATTGGTTTTGATCGATCCTACACCAACCTCCTCTAATTCATCTTTTCTCCTCCTCCCCACCTCTCCACTCTATTTATTGTAACACACATATTACTGAAATTCAACATAAGCTACAACCATGTAAGTGTAACTGGTGTTTTTAAACGACAAGCCTTTTTGCTTTATCTGCACCGTTTACCTGCACGTGTCCTGTGGCTCTCTTTTTTTCTTATTCTCTCCACTTTGCTCAAACTTTCCCTTTTGTTTGACCGGTTTGTCAGAAAGGTAATTGGTGGAGAGGCAGGTAATGAAATGAATGACCCTAAGGCTGCAGGGAAATGTTCCTGACAAGCTCTCCACCGCTAAGTCTGTGCACATTGTGGCATTTAAAAGCATTGCATAATGAATAGGTTGCACAACGCTGAGCATTATTTGACATATCTGCTGCCTGTTGTTTGAAAATCTCAGTGAATCGGAAACAGTGCTGTGCAATTTCATTTAAAAAAAATCAGCCATTGCAAACATGTTTATTCTTCATCTTATGGTCTCGAGTGTATTTATACCATAGACTCGTCAATTACAGATTCATGTGATATAACTAATCTCGGAGAAGAATCGTGATTTGCGTGATGAGAAGGCCGACGCTTTGAAGGCTCCGCGTGTGTGATGGAACACTAATGTAACATCAGCCATAAGGCCCGGTGATGATCCTGATAATGACGTCCTGAGGAGCCCTTTCAAATGAGATCCTCGCTGTGGAACCGGTGCCCGAGGAGTCCTGGCATGTGTTGAAGGAAGACAGGCAAGAGCTGATCGCAAACAAGCGCTGTGAAGGAGGTGGATGGCAAGAAGGGGAGGGAGAGCGGCAGAGATCTGCTGAGGAGAGTTTGGAGAGGATGAGGAAATGGTCTGAGGGACACCGGGGAATGGTCACCGTAGGGATGGATCAGGCATGCACACACACTCCCGTCGGTAGGGCTTATTAAACACTTGAGACACAGATCCCCTTCTCCCAAGGCTACGCCAACTCCAGACAGGTTGCTAAATGTATCACCCTGGAACGGCAGCAGTTCAAAGACAGCGCAGGCGTCTAGGGGGATCATTTGTGGTGCAGCATAATAAGCTGTAAGACATCAAGAGGAGCATTACCATTACACACTCATTCTCGCTTGCATCATCTGACCCAATCTCATCAAATTATTGTAACAACATTCATCATTTAGTCACACGCTACAAAATGTTCACACTGAGGGGGCAGGCATTCTTACTGTGCAGAGGAAGCCTGGATTTGACTGAGCGAGACAAAAAAAAGTGTGTGTGTGTGTGTTAGTGTGTGTGTGTGTGTATGTGATTGTGTGTGTGTTGTGAAATGCTACAGCCGGCCGATGAGATGCTCCCCTCATGTTGTCTCAACCTGAACTTTAGACTCTGGACTGAAAGAACAGCGGTGCCAGACGAGGAAGTACGAGGGCGCAGAGAAGCTAAACACAACCTGTTACAGCACAGTCAGGAGGGAGGGAGGGAGAGAAAACAGGGGGAGAAGAAAACATTGAAGAAACAGAGGATGTTCTGTTATTGTTGGTCAAGTTAGATCAACTGCAATCCAAGATAATACGAATGATAAACACACGTGTATTCAGTTTCTGTCCGTTTTTAGGGAGCGGACATACAGTGGACGATCATTTATGGCTCTTTTTCATGCATTGCATAGGCTTTGAACTCAATAATAAAAGAGGGATAACACTGACAGGATTTGAAGACAATAATAGAATATACCAAGTGAAGTGGCTGTGAGAAACTCGAGAGTGAAGAATCAAATTGTATCCTTGAAAATTAGGCTGGACTAGAATGTATAGAACTATTCCCAGAGGCAGACAGCCCTAGTTTGCAGGCGATGAAGTGCCCCCCCCCCTCCACCTTCTCTTTATTCCCCTGCAGTCGCACTCTGCTCCGACTCTGAATGCCCAACATCACGGGGCGACATACACAAAATGAGAAGTGTTTGCTTTCAGCTTCCCAAGTCAAGGTTCTCTGTCCTCCCAAATGAAATCTGAGAAGCACAAAGGATCGGCCCCGGCCTGTTCATCCCTCCGTCTGACTGCTGAAGCACAAGACTCTGGAGGATGAGGCACGCTGCGACGCTCTCTGTGCTGAGAGGGAAAGTTCTCCTGCTGAAGATTGTACAACAATTTTCAGACGAGGCTCCGCGCTGGCATTTTGCAAAACTGAGTACATGCTTGATGTTGTTGGAATCTGTATCACATCATATACTGAATTTGACTTGAGCAGACGCAGCATCTTACAACTGCATATGAATATTAAGTATTTGTCATATTCAAATTTGAATAGGAGGAATTGAATTTTTCTCCATCTCCATCCTCTAAGCTGCACACTGGACAAAGATCAGCAGTTTAATGTCACAAATTCATGGTTGTATTTCCAGGAAACCATGAATGTAATGAATGGTCAAACATCCACATTGCAGCACGCACTGGTGCGCACCTCTCCCAATGTTATGGAAAGTAAAAATTCCTTTGTCCGGAGTCTGCCCCAAAATGTATTAACCTACACTGGCTGAAAAAAGTGTATTCAACTCAATCAATCAATCAATCAATCAAATTTCATTTGTATAGCCCATATTTACTTATCACGATTTGCCTCACAAAGCCTGACAAGGTAAGATATTCTCTGCCCTTAACATTCGACTAGAGTGAAAAAAAAACAAATAGATGATTAAGATCCATTTATTGTCCCACACACATGCACAGACATGCAAAGGCACACTCATGCAGGTAGGGAAATTTAACTTCTCCTTTTGACCCATCTGGTGCAGGGACACACAGAGCAGTGAGCGACCATGTACGGTGCTCGGGGAGCAGATGTTGGGGGAGTAAGGTGCCTTGCTCAGGGGCACTAGACAGAGTAGGGAGACTCATGGATTTTTGGGCAGATCAATCCAGGTTCGTCTTTTGTTGTCTCTCCGTGGAGTCGAACCAGAGACGAACCAGAGACCTTCTCTGCCCATAGTCCAAGTTTCTGCCACTAGACCATGTTGTGTGTAGGAGAGCACATTAACAAAACGAAAATATTTATGACACTCGTGACAAAAGACAGTGTCTGACATAAACTGAGAGGTTTATCAATGTTTAGAATATTAGTACAAAAGAAAATGTCAGACAGAGATGAAGGGCACATGCAGCTGTTGCAATTGTATTGATAGTAGTAATAGTATGTGAGTAGGCAGGTATTGTGTATATGCAATCTAATCGCAATCATAATCCACGAGCGGCTGCCACCACGATTTATGATCCATGTGCATGTGGTCTTAAGAATCCTGCTGACAAACAAACTAACATATAAACAGGCAGCATGACCCCCCCAGCCGAGATAAGAGGCACAACATATTTTTAGGGTTACACTTTGGCACATGTCTAACACTTCATCAGCTCTGTCAGGCAGTCAAAATGACTGGCGAGTATGTCTCTGCTGTAAATAACTTCTTATTAGTCCTGAATTTTTCTCATTGTTATACTTTTTTATTGGTTCTTTGCATATTATTATTTATGCGTCTGTGCAGTCCAGATTCTTGTCTTCAATTTCACAAGCTAATTCGATACAGATTTTTCTTTGCTTTCTTATTGATTCATAATTCAGTGTTTTCATTGCATACTTAACAGCTAACACATTATATTCTGCTCATACTATTTATGAAAGTTAACCTGTCCTTTTTCTCAATGAAAAAATCATTCAGGCTAAAAATGCTTTCAGTTATTTCATTAAATATATGAGAAAGCCCTGCCTTGGTCCTTTTATTATTTGTCATGTTGTGTTTAGTTGAGTTCTTCAGCCTCTTCTCGTATGATGCAACATCCCGGTGACTTTGAAGTAATTCAGGGTAATTTCAAGCACTCGCTTCAACAGATTCCTGTGGTCCCACTGTAAATGAAGGCAGCTGAGGGTGGAGGTGGCTGCGGTGTGTATATAATGTATATCTACTCCACCATGTCATCAGTATGCAGCTGATAGGTTTGTCTTAGGTTCACACCTCCACTGGGACGTTTGCGTCAGAAGCTCCCAGATGTACGGGCCTCTCTTAACTCCTACAATATTCCTCTACATGCAATTATAATAATGAACACTGGTGAGGGGAGCTATGAGGAATAAATTATTGATTCACACATACATTTATACATCTATTTATTGATGTGCATTTGTCATTAAGCAATGACAGATGCATCTCGTGAGCGTGCAGCACAGTGCGGTCGGAAACACTGACTCCTTCATTAAACTCACAGAGATATTTGAAATGATGCTGTGCTTCAAAATATAACATTCCTGGAATGAAGTGGGATTTAGTCACGTTTCTATGGCCGTTGGTTTCAGATTTGAAACTTCAATGTCTGTTTTTAAATCATCTCTAATAAGTACTTTTTCAAAATGGATTTATCTTGATTGTTTTGAGCTATTGCTCTTTTATCCTCTTCTTATGATGTTACTTATAAATTATGCTGTTTTATTTTAACTGTTATCTTGATTTTTATATTTCATATTATATTATTTACTGTACTTTGTAATATTGATTTTATTTGTCCTATCTGTTAAACACTTTGAAACAGCTGTTCTGGAAGTGCTGTACGAAAAAAGTTGTTATTGTCATTTTTTTCCACAATGCACGAGGTGAAGAATGGTCTGCAACTACAGTGGATCAAATAATCAAATAATTAGACTTATTATAGGGAGATAGAAGAGATACTAAAGAAAAACACACACAACAAAATGGAGAAAAGAAAATATGAATGACCATGAGAAATCCAGAAGAAAGGTAACACAGAAAAATGGACGGATTGGACATCTGCTCGCTCAGGGGGCCTCCCCCCGGGCCAGTGGCTGTCCATGCAAGTGTGTGTGCATGTGTGGGTGTGTGTGTGTGAACGTGTTTGTCCAGGCGTCAGTACACCTGCACAGACTGAGTGGGTTGGCTCAGTGGGCTGGCGTGGAGCTCCGTGGATCTCCCTCCAGGCCAGCTCTCTGTCAGGCCCTGCCAAGGTCAGCCTCCTGCCAGGGAGGGGTGAGGTTGAGGGGGCGGGAGGGGCAGGCGGTTCAGCATGACCACCGGGGCCTCAGCATGCTGTGTCTAATAGCAACCGCAAAAAGCTCTTGCACACACACACACACACACACACCACACACACACACACACACACACACACACACACAACACACAAACACAAACACACACACTCCTAGAATGAACTTTAACACCAATACAGAGACACACACAGTCTCAAACAAGCAATCAGTGATAGACCTAGGGACGCGTCTAAGGAAGACTGGAGCGAGCCTCTCACATTTTCCACTGTGCAAATATAAGATAAGATAAGATCAAATTAAGGAAATAGTTTGGAGTAGTCGACAAAGTAACTATGAAAGCGGCTCCAGAGCTTAAGAGGATGAAAGAGGAGCTATAGGAAAGTAACAAGGAGACTTGTGTGTTTTAAAACTGCCAGCTCTCGTATTGTGTCCATTCCGCAGCTATCCATTACCCAGATCCTCTTACTGGGTGGCGAGCCCCGGGGTGGAGCCTGCAGGGCTACAGTCCTCCTGAAATACCTCACCCAGTGTAGAAGGCATCAACGGGTTTCGCCAAGTGAAAATGCAACACCTTGAAACACGTGCCTGGGGAAGTGTTCGCCGCGGTGGCGTTGGCGGTAGCGACTTGAATCGAGGCCGTCGAGGTGCGATGATGAGATTATCAATCGTGTGGTCTGCTCTGTGTTGGGCTTAAAGCAAAGGATGCAGTGAGGAGTGGCTGGGAGATTAGCCTCCTCATATACAGGCAATGGAGACACCTGAATGGGGTGGCAGCACTGGAGCAATTACACACTGCCACTCCTCTGCATCCCCCCACTGCTGTCAAGCCTGTCATCAGCACCAGTGTGTGTGTGTGTGTGTGGGCTTGTGTGTGTGAGTGTGTGTATGTGTGTGTGTGTGTGCAGGGGCTGATCAGCCACCAGAGTCCTCAGCGTTGCTCTTTTGTTGCTCCTTTCCCAGCCAGCAGCCCTTTGGTTTTGTGACAGAGGGACCTCGCGTTGTTCTCCTCTGACAGCTCGACCCCCCCCCCGGACCCCTCCTCCTCCTCCTCACCTCCTTCCTCCCGGCTCACCTCCTTCCTCCACTCTCCTCCCTCCCAGGCGTTGATGGTGGAGAGGGAACAGCCAGTGCTCTCCAAACACAAGGACAGAAGCTGCCAGCGCGTAGCCATGGCAACAGCTTCTCTCTCACCCGCCACTTCCCGCTCGGTAGAAAAAGGGAGTGTGGAGAATTGCAGGGCCCCTCTCTCCTCTCCGCGCTCTCACACAGCCCAAATTAGACGGGTCACAGTGTTTTTCTGGCACCCGTTTAAATAATCATAGAGAGGGATGTGTGCAGAGAGAGAGGGAGGAAGAAAGAGAGGTGAGGCGGGGGCACGCCAAGGAAGTAGAATGGGGGTGTTAATCAAAAAGACGCAGATTGCTGCACAACAGATGATTTCTTTTTTTTTCAGACATGAAAACGTGGTGGGTAGAGACAAGGACACTTGAGATGTATGTGAGCCACGGTGCAGACCTTGTCACGCTAATGCTGAAGAGCAGGAGGGAGGATTCAAGTCGTACTGATTTCAATCGCAGTGAGAGGATGTGAACGTCTGGGAGACCAATCAATTCCTCGTTCCAAAACTGTTAATGTGGTTTTTGAAAGGTTCAGTTTCAGGTCCATCGCTGTGACTTGTAGTTTAGGGCCTGAAACATCGGCACCAAGTGCACAAACAAGTGCTTATCCAGACCTCTTCCACTCTCACTGGCCCATACATCGCCACTGGCAGATATACTGTACAGCAGGGGTCTTGCACACTTTATGCGTTGCACATGTTTCCCTGCAGTGCTGCATGAGGCTCATGTAAAGTGCTCGGTGTCCTTCTCAAAGTTTATGTGTCTGCCAAGAGGTGCTGATATTAAGAACAAGAAATTGTATGATGGAAAACCCTGAAATGTTTTCTTTTCATGAGCTGCTGCCACGGGCCTGCTCCGGCTTAATAGCATGCTGGCTTTTGAAAATAATTCAGCCAGGCTTATTTTCTACTTGATTTACTTTGTGCAAGCCTTCCCTCATCAGGCTGGGGTTTTGTTATTAAGCCAAAATAAATCAGTTTCCCTTTTCAGCGATACGTTGAGCCTGCACCAACAGCGAAAAGAAAACTTCAGGATACAGCCGCGGGATTACATCACAGCCAAACAATGTCTATTTTTATCCCGGCCAAAGTTTTTCTTACTTGCAGGAATTTCCAAAACAGGAGAAATGTGGAAGATTGTGCACAGGGCTGCAAAAAGTTGAATCAAACTGCCGTCATGAAAGCAGGAACAGAATAGGGATTAGACATTGTCCAGGGTGCTTGGAATTTAGATCTCTGGGGGTTAGAGGTCCTTGTAAAGGTAACTAGCTCCAGGCTTGCCTTTGATATACACACTAACAAAACAACAACACAAAATATAACTGCTCTTATACAAAGTTGGCTTAAGTTCCAGTTCGCTTTGGTCCCTATAAAATTTAAAGCTCCATTAATCTTTTCAAAAAATGCTTTCTCCAGGTTAGTTTTAAAAATGAATTGAACAAAGACAAGTGAAAAAGCTGAAGTAAACACATTACAGGGGGATGTTTTTTGTTCAGTAGACGGTGACGTTTACATGAATCGTGAAACAGACATCTGCCTGTTAAACACACACTGTCCAGGATGAGTGGTGTTAAAGATGAAAGCCTGTCACACCCCTGGGAGACAAGTGATGCACATAGTATGAAAGGTCAGTGAAATAGTGTTCAGGTGCTGCCCTGAATCACTTGTCGTTAAAACAAAAAAGTCATGTCTGATTTGTGTGTGTGTGTGTGGGTGGCTGGGTGGGTGGGTTGGTGTGAGTGTGTGCACAAGCTTGCTTGACTTCCCCACATTGATACCAGATGGCCCTTCCCATCATGGCCAATGGAGGAATTCAGCTGGCAGGACCCCTTCTTGTTCATGGTCAGTGTGTGTGTCTGTGTGTGTGTGTGTGTGTGTGTCAGTGTGTGTGTCCCTCTCCATGCCCCTCCTCTCCCACCACACATTGACCTATTTGTATTCTGGGCAGAGCAGATGAGGCTCCAGGCCCGCTGCCCTGCTCCCCTCCAGGCCGTCCCCCCGGGAGGGCATCTGTAGGTCTGCACTGGGCAGATAGGGTAGACCCATCATGGCAGCACTTTAAAGACCACCTCACTGGTCCGCAGAGAGGGGCTGTGTTTGGATTTTGGGTGTGTAGCCCTCTGCGTTGGCCTGCTGAGATGTCTCCCCTTCCATATCTTTGTCTCAGGCCATGTTGCTTCTTGTCCTGGCAATAATTCCGTTGACAAAAGAAATCACTCGACACCAGGATGAAGCTGAGAGAGTCCCAGTCAAATGTTCAGAGCTCTGCTGCATTAATCTGACAAAACGCTGCAAGTGATTCAGCATCTGTTGCAGATAAAGACTACAAGTTTGAAAATGAAACAATTGTGGGGGTGAGGAGTCGGAGAGATGCGGCCCAGAGTGCACCACTGCCACAGCAGAGAGCAGGGCTCAGTCGCATCTGTGGTTCTGCTTGAGGAACAAAAGCACTTTGTTACATGTTAGCGAGAGATCATGGTTTTTGTTAAATGTAATTGAACACAATGTGTGGACTCACAGATTTGTTTCTGTTTCAAACCAGACCAGGATATCTCCCCAACCAAAAGCTGTGAGGGCCTGAACATAACTATAACCACAAAAAAATCTGTGTTCACTACAAATGGACATTGTACTGCAAGATCGGATGTTTTGGCAGAAAACAAATGTGTTAGTCTGTGAAAATGTTATTAATATCTTCAATGTCAATTTGCTGCTTAACCAATATGTAAATCATAATTAAACCAAATCATTTCCTCCAAAGAGAAGGTTGGCAGTTCAATCCCAGTCTTCCCTAGTGTGTATGCTTTGAGCAAAGTACTGAACCCTAAATTGCTGCACATAGATGCACTGTATGGATGTGTGTGTGAATAGGTGAATGCAAAGCTGTACTGTAAAGCACTTTGATTGGTCATCAGGACTAGAAAAGTGTAATATGAATACAGACCATTTACTTTTGAGCTTAGGCCATGTCCCATCCACCAACAGGGAGGAGGGTCTTCCTGCAGTCAGCCATGATCGAGTGGCTTCAGTTTTGGGGAGCCGTCATTTAACTGGTCACACTGGCGTTACCTACTAGTATCTGTTGCAGTTTAATTGATGATAAATGTTATTTCTAGCAGACTGGCTAGATATGAAAGAAGCCTGATGCTGAATCACAGCACATGATGATAATTGACTGAATGGTAACACATCCACATCGTTTCTGCGAATGATGGGAAATTGAAAAGCCAGTGGAAGTTTCTGAGGCTCTCCATCTCGCACTGATTAGTCACTCAGAGGGGGCAGGTCCCCATCGCCTTGGAGACGACGTGCGGTCAAGCCCATGTGTTTTGATGTGAGTGTGTATTTCAACGCACACCTAGATGGGCTCATTTAGAATCTCCCGAGCATCTCTGATAGACCCCTCTCCTTTTACCCCACATCCCTTCGCCCTACACACATTAGTTTTTTGATTTGCAGTTGCACACATGTACTCAGGAACCCACTATGCGCACACACACACACACACACACACACACACAGAGGGTGCCGAACCATAGAGGAATGTGGAGCGGTATAATCACAGCATCATCAGCTCGGTCCTCTGAGAGAGCGGGCCAATAATGCCCCTCTAATTGAATAACTTATCCACAGCTATTTCCCAGGGGGCCGAGCTGCAAGGCACAGTCGCTAAGCGAGGGGGGGCAGATGGCGCTGAACAGAGCAGATCAGCATCCTCCAAGTACCACAGTGAAAGGTGGAGTTTAACAAACACACATAATAATCACTCTTTATCACACCGCCACAAAGGAAGCAACTTTTTTTTTGTCCTTAACATTTCTTTTCTTTTCTCAACAAATAATGCACTTTTAAGCTGTATTATTGTTTTGGATGAATAACGAACCCTGGCACGTCTTGTTCTGTTAAAGGACATGGATGAGTCTTTGTCTCCTTTTTTCCTCCCAGCGTTGCTGAATCTAACGTCGGTGAGAGCAGAGCTTCTCTCTTCTGAAAAACCTGCTATATCCCTGAGCCCGAGGGTGAGGATAATTCCCCCTAAGACCCGAATTCTGGCTCCTTGTTCTGTCCCCCTTGGGTTCACTGCAGGGGTGGTAACTATATATTCTGTTTCCCTTTTCTCCCATCAGACAACATACCACCCTGGGAGCGGACACACACGCTGTACATAACCGTCTCAGAGTAAGCAATGCTGCGTTTCGATCGCCACGATGCCCGGCTGCACTGTGGGAATAGAAAACGCATCTATCAGACTGACGGGAGGTCCGGCAGGCTGATCATGCACCACTGTAAACTAAACCGCGTGTTCAGTGAAGCAAGAGGAAAAACTCCTCATGGGCGACCAGTTTAACTGAACCGCCTAGGCCACATCGACGCTACTGTGTTTATCAAAGTGTTCAAACTCAAACAGGTGCGAGCAGTATTTAAACTTCTCCGTTTTAGCAGCTCTAAAACTCCGGAGTAGTCTCAACGCCAGGAGTATCTGTAGCAGAGGTGATGGATCTTCAAATCATAATAGCAATTTGGCTTTTGCCCAAAATGGGGCGAGCATCGTTTTCTACAAATGTAGCTAACTAGCTGAACTCCTCTCAGGTGAGCAGCGCCTCATCAGCACACATGACATCTACCCAGGCCAATACCTATATGGCCACAAGCACAGTGGAATTCAATTGCATTTTTATTAGGAAACAATAATGGGAGGGGGAGTGTTAGGTGTAGAAAGAGAGAAAGTGAGGTGTAGGCAGAGGTAGTACATTGATTTACCCTTCATAGTTCGTTGCACTACATTTACCCAGCAGAGTGCTCAAATTAGTGCCCTCCAGCTCTCTCCCAATTAGTTTCCACAGAGACGAGGTGTAAAGCCAGTCACTGGCCTCATTACCTCTCCTCTCTCTGTCTCTCTCCCCAAGTCAACCACCCTCCAACTCTCTTGCTCCCTCTCTTTTTTAGTTTCCCCCTCTCTCTCCACTTCAGCCTCTCTCATCTCTTCTACTTTTTTTTTCCATTTCCAGTACTCCTCAGCCGCTGTTTGTGTCTGTCTCTCCATTTCAACAATTGTGTATTTCCCCCCCCACTGTTGAAAGTGCAGAGAGTGCATTAATCTCCAGGAACATGAAGTAGTGGGGTGGGTCTGCCAGCGACTCGACCGCCTGGTGAAGAAATTATCTTTTCTGTTGCTGCGACTCTGTGGAGCTCTGTAGTTCAGCACAGTCAAGGACAGTGTGCGAGCCTTCCTGCTAACACAATGCAGAATTTTTCTTTTGAAATGACATTCACAGAATTTATTGTTATAATTGAAACATGTACTTTCAACTTTGTGTTCGGCGTTAAGCAACTCAATGTGATTGTTGTGCTGTTCACGGCCTCTTTCACCCTTTGGCTTTTACTGAGATTTTGCCCAAGTTCTCAGCAACCAAAAGCTTTTTATTCCTGCTTTACCGATTAGTTTTACTTTGGACTTTTATTATCAGTTGGGGGCATTTTAAACTGTTAAAAAGATGGATTATAAGACAGGTAAAGTCTGCATTTCCCCTGGAGACACAGACCCTCAGAGCCCCCAAATTACTCAGGTTCCAATACTCTGATTATTATGTTGTAATCTGAGAAGATACAAATTAGTGCTTAAAACGACATTGACTGAAAGTATGGACGGCTCCTTTACTTAATCTGATCCTGAGCTCTATGTGTCTTGTAGAGGGGGGCTCTGTTTCAGAATAGAGTCTTTCTAAATGTTTTTTCATTGTGCTCATATGCTGCGTATTCTCAAATAAAAATGTGTCTAATCATCTTATCACGAAGTAACTGACAGTGCTGTGTCTCTCGTGGTCCCTCATCCAAAACTCACCATTAAATATAAACTCAGTATTTTACAGTCAGTCAGTAAAGTAAGACCTTGGACATTCATAGATTCTCATACATTTTTCGCATTCACACAGGATCATTGCTCACTGATACAGTACTTTACATTATATATTGAAATGGGATTCATGGTCATTTTCTATTTCTGCTGCTCCCCTGAATTGTGTTGAAGTGCCAACGATGGATGACTTTTTTTTTAAACTATTGGATAATTTGCCATGTAACGTTTTTTCACACTTTCAAGTTCCTCTCCGGATGAAGCGTCATGGTGATCCTCTAACTTGCCATGTCGTGCCATGTTCGGTTCAACATTTCAATTTCTTAAATACGTCAGTTGGTAACTACTCTCTCCATAACAACCTTCCCATCAGCAAATACTGTTGGTCTTATCACCAAACCAAATTTGGATGACTATTAAGAAGTTGAATCATCATTTCACACGTGTTTTTTGGCAATAGAGAGTAAAGCAGAACCTTTTATACGAAAATGAAGCTTTGTAATTACTTTTTAAGTCTAAAAATATAGTAGATTCTTTTTCACAGATACAATGAGTACTCTTGGTGATAAATTCTTTGCCTTGGAAGTGACAGATTTTCGTGCAAACACCTTTCCCTCCCCAATCGCACGCCCAGCAATTTCTCCTCGCGTATCTCCCTCCCTCGCTCCTTCCCTCCCTCGCTCCTTCCCTCCTCCTGTGTAGAAAGCCACAGAGAATCTGGGTGAGGTGTCAGGCCAATGTACTGCCTGCAAACAAAAGCCGCCCTGTCCACCCCAGACCCAGATGTTCCTTATTGATCCCCCTGTGGATTTGGCTGAATGTAACCGCTTCAAAATCCTCCTCTCGCACTCTTACAAGCACATACTTTGTGCATGTGTGTCACTCTGTGCACATGTCCAAGTCCAAACTGGAAGTGCTGTTTCCTGATTGCGATGCCAGCCATTTCGACCACTATCTACTGCTCTCATTCTCCCCCTGTCACTCTCTCCTTCCTGTCCATGATCTGGTCCTCGAACAGCCCCTCTTAGCTTTTTTTATTCCTGGTTAATAATGTAGCGTGCCTCGCTGTCTGGTGTTGCATTGGGTTGCTGTGGCACCACGGAGAGGGCTGTCTACCTTTCTGGGAGACGCTGCAACTGGTTGCCAAGGAGTTGGTTTCAGGGAGGAGGCGCGGGGAGGAGGGGCAGTGTAAAGGAGAGGTCTGGCAGAGACGGAGCAAGAGAAAACAGTAACCACGAAGAGAGCGAGAGGAGACAGACTGGAAGGAAATGAGTCAAAGAGAAAAAGCATGGGAGCTGGGGACAAAAGCAAGACAAGCCACCCTGCCCCATCTCCAAATGTTGCTCATCACACGGCACAAATCTTTTTTTGTAAAGCGATATAAAAAACAAACTAGAAACCAGGTGGAATACTTCCGGGAGCAGATTTGACGTACAAGATACAGCACAGGAATGTTGGTTTATCAAATTTCCTTCGATATAATGTGGGTGTGAAGTTGTAGGTGTGCAGTATCAATTATATATACAAAAAATTATGAAAACATGTGACTGCAGCTTACGAGGTATGAGGCGGATTTCCCAAAAGACACATTTGATTTCCATTTGAACTTTCTTTGTAAACGGTTATGTTTTCACATGTGTTAAAGAAACACCATAAAGCATTAAGATTGTTGTCTCTAGACAGCGTTGTGGGTGGAACATGCCATTCACGGGCTCCACAGTGCATATTTATGTCATTACAAGCATAGACGTGGTTCTTGCAGGGATTGATGGATCGAGCTGCTTGTCAGTGTTTCGGTTTAAGGTTTGTGGCAACCAACCAGGTTTAAGGCCATGTGCATGCACGCATATAT
Source organism: Pseudopleuronectes americanus (assembly GCA_038501795.1). Lineage (NCBI taxonomy): Eukaryota > Metazoa > Chordata > Actinopteri > Pleuronectiformes > Pleuronectidae > Pseudopleuronectes > Pseudopleuronectes americanus. Next base: position 6,415,746 of record CM076727.1, read on the forward strand.
TCATACACGCAGACACATCATAGCTGCCTGAAATGTATGTAAAAACTGACTCTACGCCTTCGAGCCTTAGCACAATATTTTCGCAGTGGTTAATCTGATTCTGTAGCAAGGGTAATGCAAGCAGGGTTGTGTCAGAGATGTCTCTTTTTACCAGCGAGCTGCTCCTACATCAATGAGATTGTCTTTATCTGCCTGCTTGCAGCTTGGGCTCAGATTCTGCCCTCTATATACGGGCGCGCTGGGTCGTGGGAGGCATGTGGGCGAAGGTGCGTGGCATCCGGCCTAATGCACAGCCTGGAGAGAAATACTAACACTTCATATTCACTGTGACTTCAACGCCGCCACAGTTGAGGCTCTCACATTTGGATAGAGATTTTCAGTGAATGAGTCACAGGTTTTGAGAGATATTCCATGGGACATGGTCTTCTAATTTGGTTGTGGTGTGAAAATGAAAACAGTGAAATGAAAGCCGATTGCAGGCGTCCTCGTTTTGTTGTCAGCCGCACAACAGAGTGAGCGGTCTAGCTGGGTGACATCAATCTTAATATAAAAAAATACAGTTTTTCCAAAAAAAAGTATTTTATACCAAGTGCTCCTCCTCAGACCCCACGGCTGCCTCATGTTTGACTCAGGATATTCCCCGCTGTACCACATTCCAGTGTTGTTCCGTTATTCTGGACTGGTTCCCTGCCTCTTCCTGCCAAAACACTCCCATAAACACACATCCAACCCCGAAGTCCTGGCTCTGCGGGGGGCATTCCAGAAGTGTGCGTTTTCTGAGCCTTCCTCCACATTCAAAGACACACACGCACACATACAGTACAATGCAGACACGCTGTGCATTTCCCCTTTTCCTAAAAACACAATAAGGCAGAACTGTTGGGCTTTTCAAGACTTTAGCAAACATACAATGGAAATTATACAAAGCTTTAGTCATTTTAAACACTTTTCTGCAGATAATCAAAGTCTATGTTTTTGTCATTTTCTGCCATATGTACAGGAACTAGACAGGACCAAAATGTTGTGTACACAACGGATAAGAACTAAAAAAACCACAGATAAAGCCCCGTTTCCACTGGTCCAAAACCCACACACACCCACTAACATCTGGCTTTTGTCTGCAATGGAAATGGTTAAAATCGGCAGTCACTCCCAGGTCAAATGAATCTGGAGCAGACACAGGTTTTTGAAGCCTCTGATCCTCAGTGATGGACATGTGATCGACATATGATACCCTGGGGATTTGGAAAGACAGCGAGGTGAGAGAGTGTGGCAGTTTTTAGTTTATTTGTAAAGTGGAACATGATGACCTGCGGGAAAGAACAGGAAGGCAAACTCCTTTTAGTGGCAAGTGGACAAGAGGCAAACTCCTCTTTTAAGCAAGTTTTGCCCACGTTTAAAAAATCCTTTGTATAAAGCCACTTTTTGGTGTGAAAGAGGTGTAAGAGCTAAATCACCAAAATACCTGATGCAATACAACCACAGACCGATTGATTAGGTGATGACAAATTCTCATTATCTCTCACTATCAATGTCCTTTTCTCTTTTTCTTCAGCTCACAAAATATCAAAGAAACTGTCTAGCAAAAGATCTCACAGCATCACTTTGTCAACAGCTGTTTCTTCACCTCTCACTTGACTTTATGAATAAAACATTTTTCTTCCTCGACTTGGCTCAGAGTACGAAACTTTTATTGAGAACATTTGTGCGATTGCCTTTTGACTTTTTTCTATCAAAACATCATAAAAGGGAAGTATATGGAGTTGTTAGATTTCCTCACTTCACGTTGCTGCCTCATGTTTCCTATTCGTCTCACCCTGTCAACTCCCGTTACCCATGAGGTAACTGGAGGTGCCCCAGCACTTGTTGCGCGGCCCTATCAGCGGTGCACATTTGAGACAGTCGGTATCTCTTATCAGTCCAGATGGTAAGACTGATTTCCCTCCTTTTCCTGTTGTTTACATTCATTTATAGTCTTCTCTGATTCCTATTTGATATTCAGCATTCAGTGACATTTTAAAAGCAAGAAATCTCTGTGTTTAAGTTTGTATATGAGAATCGAACAGGAGTAACTGCTGCTCGATAAAGTTTTAACGGACACGCCGCCTTAGCACAAGTTCAGAAAAAGGCGGTCAGTGTGTGTTCAGAAAAACTCCTGAGGTGTTCCTGAGTGAACTCCAAGCATCAATTATTCAGTTCGATCACCAGGCCTCATTGCCGTCTCCATCTTACTCTTCATTCTTGCTGTAGAGGGACCATACAGGCACAATCAGGGAGGAGGAGGGGTCTGCAGCCCCTGTATGTAGCCTGACTGGAGCCAGAAGAAGGCTGGAACAGGAGTATTCATTAAAGTCGCCCCAGGAGCACAGGCATAGGAGAGGATAACAAGACCCTAGGGTGGCTGGTGTGGGTCCTCACTCCTCAAAAACCATAAATGTATTCCCCTTCATCCAGACAAATCCACAGTCTACTGTGTCAGCAAAAAACACACACACACACATACACACCTTTGCTGGATCATGGACTCTTCACTTTTTGTTTTACCATATACTTTGTCCACAACTTAAAATGTAGGTTATGGAAAAAATTCACAACATGTTTTTTGGGGTTTTTGGCTACGAGTCTGATTGGTTTTACAGAAACATCTCACTCCACAACTTGACTGATGAGATAAGCCCAAGAAGAAGCAGAGCTGGCAAATTCAGTCATCTCTGGACAGAGCCAATTTGTAGCTTTTTCCACTGTTCCCAGTATTTATGGAGGTATGAGCTAAAAGGCTGCCTCGTAATTTTCCAAAATGTTGAGCTATTCCTTTGAATAACTTTGTAAGGGCGACTTCACACCTATCTTGTTTGCAACAGACTTTTGAACTTCTGAACCATATTAAAAGGTGTAAAAGATGCATTTGACCACATCTTAGTCAGACCAAAAGAGATGGTCTAATTCAGATCAAACAAACAGTGGCTCGGTTCGTTTGCAGTGTGAAAACACTCTTTTGGATAGTTTTTACTTTCCAATGCCTTATTTTCTATTTCATTTCTAGCTAGCTAAATATCTAGATGAATCGACTGCAAACACAACCAATCGGAGAGCAAGACAGGGTCAAGGCCGGGGTTTTCTCCTGCATAAAGATTGATTGACTGCAACGACTCCCAAATCCCAACACAGCAAGTTGTGTAGTGTGAACTGCACAGCGATCCAACAACTATAAAAGTCATATAGACTGACCTTGGTACAACCTGTCTATTTCTTTTTTAAACACATCCCCATGTGCGCTACAAACTGGTAAGTAAAATGGCGTTGTAAAGGAAGGAGGGCAGTGGTTATGAAAACAGACACAGGGCTTGTTTTTCTTCTTTTAAGCCCTTTGTCTTTGTACTTTGTAGCAACCAAAACCTATCCTGCAACAAAAATACAGCAGGCAATACATTCAACTCACTCGAAACATGTTGAGTCCTTAATGTGTTTTTTATCTGGCCATTGACTATTGGCTCTCCAATAACTCTCACCTCCATGTATTGAGCAGAGGTGCAGAGCAGCCTTTAAAAGAGCCATAACTAACTGAACGGCTCCTGTGGGAGGCTGCTCTGACTGATGTATGTGTCTCTGGGGGTCCCGGAGATCTAACTGCACAGGGCTGTTGTTCTCCCTTGTCTGCCTGGCTGCCTGTTGGGCCCCATACCACGGCTTTCCAGAAAGACCCCCAAGCGATGCTGCATTCAGTCAGGCTGAGCAGTAAGCTGAAATTAAAGCTGTTTCACTGCGGTTAGTTAAATAGTTGGACAGTGAGAGCATGGGGTGGCCCCGAGTCAAGGCTAAGGCTGTCTGGGCCAGTGAGTGGAAATCTCAAAAAAAAAGAAGGTGGGGGGGCTTGGGAGGGGAGAAGGGAACATGCAAAATAAAGGATTAGAGGAAACTCTCATAGTGACCTGGTTAGAAGAGAGTTTCTGGGACTTTAGTGGGCGAAGGTAGATTCTGTGAAACTGCAAATCTGTTAAGTTTGCCGTCACTGCTCCTTTGCGTTCTGGTAAAGCTGCACGCTGAAGAGGAATGCATTACATAAGATGATAAGATATTCACCCAACAGGACATATACAGAGGCAGCATTAGCTCCGTGGTCATCTAACAAGTGAAGAGACTGACCGTACAGAGGAAATATAACTTTAATTCCATGTTCTTCAGCTGTCATCCAAAATATGTAATAGTTGCTTCATCTTTTCCAGTAGCGCTCTCATTAGTTGGTAGCAATACAAGTAAAAAATGGTTGTTTGAGTGTTAAATGGCCTGCGGCTGGTCTTGGAAATGTTGATTGAATTATATAACTGTTTGGCCCAAATCTTGGCAAAGAAGCCAAGGGGTGGTTCTGCAAGGTCCCTCTACCCCCCATGAGTTTAACCACAAGTCCAGCCCACATGATTCAGCCTCTGCTCACAGCGCTTTCAGGAGACCGGTGCACTTTTCACGGGCGTGTGTGCTCTGAAAGGGGCTCGGTAGAAAAAATAAAAAAAACTGCCTGAAACCACATCAATCATTCGACCACAGCAAGTTCCCCCGACAGATGATTTCATTGCTGGGTCCCTGGCCTCTTGCCCCGAGCACACGCTCAATAGGTATTGTGCGTGATCGCAACCACAATATTGCCATAGCTTTTATTTTCTATTTTTATGCGCGTTGGAACCGGGACAAGAGAAACATTTTTTTTCCCCCTTAATGTTTGCAGGTTACTGTGAATTGGCCATACAGAATGATTGGAATGGTGGAGAGTGAATTCCTCGGCCAAGTTCCTTTAAATCCACAGGGGTTCATGCAGCCTATGGATCAGTCTTCCAAGAGGAACAGGAGCCAAGACATCTGTGTGACTAGCAGGGACTGATCCCCTCTACCAGAACACTGGGAAAAGGAAAACCGGGATTATCTGGTCACATTGCATATCATGGGCGTGTATACTCTACACAATATTACATGCCCTGCCTCGCTGCTGTACACATAAAGTGCTCTGTGTACAATTCATTATGTAATTTGAATAATACAACACAGTCTGCAGGTTAACTTTGTAACTCTGTTGCGGACAAGCATCTGGAATCATATCTGGAGTTGTACAGCAAGGGAAGCACTCAGTGACAATGTGGCTCTGCCTTCGTGAATCTGTGTGTGGAGCTTTTCATTATCCACTATATCCACTGTGTTTGTCTGTTCAGTGGGGTCTCTGTGCCCAGTTAAGAATCCCACTGTAGCCTGAGGGTAAAAGGATGGTGACAGGGATGACAGGAGAGCAGGGATTAACGATACACCACTGCATTATGATTTAGACAAAATATAATGTTGTAAAAGTAGGAGATTATTTCATCATTGCATGTTTGGGCCATCCACCACGGTTATAATTTGATTTTAATTCAAAGGGTTTTGTGATGGTAAATGGCACATATAGTAATTTTACAGAAACGTCAACATTAAGCCGTACTGTTGGTTTATATTTGATATACTTGTATGACGAATAAGGGAAGTATATCAATATATGAGTGTGTATTTGTACATGCAAGAGCATACAGGAATGAAAGCTTTTGCTCTCACATATGTGACCTCCTGTGTCCTAGAATGTTGCCTCCACCCAACCACACCCCCCTAGTACACACACTCACGCCTCACACACACTAACACACACACACACACACACGTATTCCACCCTAGACAGACCAGGTTGCCAGAGCTACACAAACTCCCACCCATTAGCGGCAGGATTCCAGGATAACCATGGCAACCGGTCTCTCACCCCCGGGGAGACGAGCAGTAGAACTGAAAGGCTCCATTCAATTTCCACATCCCAGTACAGCACACACAAAAGGACACACATGCACACTTTTCACACACTAACACACACTCACTGTCAAGTACACACACAAATTCACACACAGATACACACACACACACACACACTCACACACTCACACACACACACAGACATGGACACGTCCAACGCAACCCACTTGCTCTAACAGCCTCGCAGTCACTCCAGCCTTCCCTGCCTGCCTCCACTGGGGTGAGTGGGAGCTTGTTAGAGAGACCGCACACTACATCCTCTCACCCACGGTCCTCCACTGCACATACACAGCACACCAGTGAAACATTAATTACACCTCACTTATTGTGATTAGACACATTTTGGAGGAAGTCGTCAGACTCTTTATTCTATGCACAGACGTGATCTTTCCCTCTTCCCCTGGAGGCTCGGAGCATCTTATCCACAACAAAAGCGCCGTACTGGGTCAACTCTTTGTGCGTCCACAGTGACAATATGGCATGTGCATTCTTGTCCACCACTGGTGTTGTGTCACATGGACAGTGGGATTGGTATTGTGTCCTTTCTTCTGACACCTCATACTGAATATTGTCTACGCACGGACCTAAAAATAAAGGTTTAAGTGAAATTGAGTAAGCTTGAACAAAGCGTGAGGAAATATTGGTGTACGATAAAAAAGAGAGAGACGCTGCTAGAGTATCACTACAATGGCTAATAAGGATTTAGTTATGATCTCTGGTGAAACCTCAGTGTCACTTGAGTGAGCGCAGCGTGCTCCCCAAGTCTCCTCCATTTCAAACACCAGGATGCACTCACCGGGGTTAACCAAGACGAGAGAGAAAAGGTTAATGACGCACAGTGAGAAATCAACCTCTAAGTATCACGGGGAGAAAGGGGTGCAGATGTATAAGTGTAGAGGAACATGTTTGGCTCATTCAACCCGTTGTTCATTCAGTCCAGTTCAGACCCTGCGGTTCCCACCTGCCTGCAGCAGAAGCACCTGACCTCCTTGTCTTCCTCCTCTTCACTCACCCAGGCCTCACCTGTCTCCTGTTCCCCATTCCTGCATCAGCTCCACTGGTCTGTTTCCATTTGCTCTCTGGCCAAATTGCCTTTGTTCCATGTGACTCCGCTCTCATGTGCTCTGTTCTTTGCTTCACCTTTTCCTTACCCTGATCGTTTCCAGGACCCAGCCCAACCCTATTGTACTGTATTTTTCCATCTTTGTATTTTTTTTTCCCTCGGTAAATGCTCTTCGGTTTTGCTTTCTGAGAACAAGCAATAGGTTGTGTGAGGGTACAGCTCAGGAGATAAGGTTGTGATAGAAATTGGAAGACGGCCATGAAAGAGACTGTAATAGAACCATAGATGATTGACATACAGAGCTCGGAAACACAGGGTGTTGATTATGTCCTGCTCACATCAGAGTCAGCACATACTATTAGATGTGAGCCTGCCCTCCGCCAATTTGGAAATTATCTACTCAAAAGAATCTTGAGTGGCAAACACGCGGCACTCAGCCTCTTCCCAACACAACACCGGTTGTTATCTCTGTGGCAGATAGTGCAGGAGGTGAAGACGTGCCAGGGTTGCGGTGCCTTGCTCTGATGGATGAACAGGTGGGAAGAAATTAGGTCAGCAAATATTATAAAGGGGCGCGCTGTTTTGTTTTGGAAACAATGTAGGAGGGAGAGCGAGCGCGATCTGGAACAAGGGAGGGATGGAGGAAGAGGGGAGTGAGGCTGGCACTAATGACGGGTGCGCCCAGGGCCACACGAGTACAGCTGTCTCCCCTCCCAACTTCAGCAATGTCGGATGAGCATAATAAAACCCAGTGTGTTGGTCTGTGCTCGCAGGAACAGCTGGGTGGCTCGGTGAGGGGAAAAAACTCAAAAACCGGAGGGGGGTGAATCGTGCATCACCACATCCCGTCGTCTCTGGTTGGAGTTTGTGGAGCTTCTCCGTCACAGCTAGGAGCAAGGGATGGTGGACTCTGAAACCTCTGGCAGCGAGGAGCCAACACTTTGCTTTCATTGAGTTTCCAGTGGCTGACGTAAGAGTGTGTCCGGAGCGCACTGAGTCATGCATATTCAGGCTCTGCCCACCACCTCGTCTTTGTGTCTGTGCCCTGAGTGGCCTCTGGAACAGGGATGTACGTACACACATTACATGATGTCATACATACTCCTCCGACCTCACCTCACACCCAGTGTCCCTTATCGCTGATATCACACGCCTGCAGGTCTTACTGGGCTTAACCCCACACACACACACACACACACAGATAAAGTCAGCTCAAAGACTATCTCTACAGGACTTGATCTCTACATATTATTTTATTGGACGGACCCACATGTAGGAGGATATCTGCGTGTCTGACTCACTCCTTGTCTGTCTGACCACCCCCTCCTCTTCGCCTGCCAGCTCTCTCTTTGTGTCTCTCCCTGTGTCTTTCTCCTCCTCACTCACTCTGTGTTTGTCTTAATCACAGCTGAGGTGATGTGGGCCGGGCAGAACCAGTGGATAATGTGATTAGAAGGGGGCTCAGGCACAAAGTCTCCACTCTGATCGTTCCCGTCTCCTGGGACTTCAGTCACATTTGTCCGGGGATCTCTGTGCAGAAAATGGCCCCGATAAAGATCTCAGACTGTGTTAACCTGCACAAGATGTCTGTGAGCACAGCCGCAGAGAATCAAAACCAAAGGGGAATCAGGGGCTATGAATGGGCATCACATCTGTGGCAGTGTAAAGTGCATGTGTGTGCACGTACATACATATTTGTAGGATACTGTGTGCGTTTCTCAGCCCTCCAGAGGTTTCACACATGAATGAAGCATTGGATCAGGTAAGCCGGGCGACAGTCCCCAGTATGCGTTTCAGCCGGCCCCCGGGGGGTCTTTGGTAGTCTGTCTGGCAGACCGTCGGGGGGCATGAGGTGAGGAGAGGAAGAGTGGCTCTCGATCAGGACAAAGATGAAGAGGGTTTGGACATGACAACCATGCCATTAATCACAAGATTCTGCAGGAAGTGTTTGAGGGTTCTTGCTGCTCTTGATGGAAAGAACCAAAGGAACGGACCCTAACCCGTACTAGTCATGGGAATAGGAAGTGTGTGTGTGTGTTTGGTGTGTGTGTGTGTGTGTGTGTGTGTGTGTGTGTGTGTGTGTGTGTGTGTGTGTGTGTGTGTGTGTGTGTGTGTGTGTGTCGGTGTGTCGGTGTTTAGTTTGTGCCTCTTCTGTGGCTTCATTATTGCCCTATTCCCCATTCCCTCTGACGTTACTGTCTGTGGTCGTGTACCATCAGCCCCTCTGGCAGCTCCATCCATGACAGGTACAGAGAGAGAGAGAAAAGAACTCCGTAGGAAGCAAATCTGTCACCGTGCTAACCAAAACATGTCAGTGTGGCGGTGCTGTGTGTCCTGGTGCACGCGTGTGCATGGCGGCGCAGTGTGGAGAGCTGATTGGAATCCAGGGCAGCTACAGTGAAGAGTTTATTTCTCAGATCGGACGAGTACAGAGGTTCTGAAAGAGGTGGAAAGGGTGGTTCCTCTGCAAACGCTGAACTATGAGGTGCTGTGAAGTGTGTGTGTGTGTGTGTGTCTGTGTGTGTACTCTATGATACTGTGTATTTGTGTTACCTCCTCAAGACCTTTTCCAGCATAAACACTTTTCACCTTGTCAGGACCAGTAGACCTCATGGGAACCTAGTCCAATTCCCACGATGCAAAACCTCATTTCTGAGGTACTGGTTAAGGTTAGGGGTCAGACGTAAACTGTGGTTACATTGAGGTTAGGCATGGTTTTGGTACGGCTGGCCACTATGAATGCAAGTCATTGCAAAGGAAGGATCACACGCACAGGATGTGTGTGTGCGCGCGTGTGTATATTTGTGTTCAGGTTAAAGTTAAGGCTGGGTACATAGATGAGAGTAAGTTTCCAGGAAATCAATATAAGTCATTCTAATGTCCTCTGAAGTCATGCAGACACTAATGTGTGTGTATGTGTGTGTGTGTTTGTGTGTTTTCATGGCCTCGGGGGAGCCAGCTCCTCTCCATGGGTTAGGTTGAGCCCATCTGAGTCTCTCTCCCACCCCTCCAGCTGTCCCCCCCCCCAACCACCACCTCCAACCTCCCCCCTCCAGCCGCATCCATCCAAATTCACCTCCTCCCAGTCTCCGTTTAACGACTCCGAGCCCAATGCCACTCAGATAATAATTAATAACAGCTCTTCACTTGTGCATTGTTTGTGTTACTATTCGCCTCAAGACCACGCTGCCGATTTGAATTGCAGATAATCTTTGTGCAGTGAAAAGTTGAGTGCTTGATGACCTGTAGTTGTTTTGCACTGACCGCTGCAGCCCAGTGTTTTCTACTGAATTGACTCCAGCTTTTAGACTGCGCCACGAGCGGAGCGGTATGAATTCCCATATAAGGCAGGAGGACCCTTTCTAACCTCCTCCTCCTCCTCCTTCTCCTCGTCCTCCCCCACTCTCTCTTCTCAACCCCCTCACTCCCTCACTGCAACCAGCTCTCACTGTCAGCTCGCTCTTCCCTTTCTGCTGAGACTGTGGTCCAATGCCCTTAAGACACACATACACACACACACACGGACAAATATCTTATCGAGGGCTGCCTCAGAACAACAACCCTGTGTGTATCTCTCTGCTCGAGCACTGACACTTGTCATTTTGTGTTTTCATTCTGTCACTCGCTGAGGTACCTGTCTGGACATCTTCATCGCTGCATCACTGTCAGCCACACAACACAGTAAATATGAGACCCAAACTTCAGACCAGCCTTCACAAATCCAATGGGAGGGATGAGAAGGGAAAGGGAGGTAGAGACGGATCGAGGGCCAGAGATACTGACAGCGGAGAGAGAGAGAGAGAGAGAGAGAGAGAGAGAGAGAGAGAGAGAGAGAGAGAGAGAGAGAGAGAGAGAGAGAGAGAGAGAGAGAGAGAGAGAGAGAGAAAAACACAAACAGCCGATAAGGCCCTCGGCAGAGGAAGTGTCATTCTCAGCCAATCCCCAGTGGACTCCCAGAATCCCACTCTTCCCCTGCTGCAGGATGTGTCTCCGTGTGGGAATACGCGAGGAATGTGGCCCCTTTTGTTTAGTGTGCGATAGGCTCCTGGTTGGCGGTCATTTGTGTGTCTTATGTGTGACAAGCTCCAGGCTTGGCAGAGGCTGATCAGAGCAGTCCTTTCTGGGTAAGACCCTCCCAGGAAAACAATGACTGGTCTTATGGCTGCTATCTCTCAAAGCCCCTCCTTGGCCGATGGAGCAGTTGCTGGGCTCTCGCTTGGCTCCATATCCCCGGACTACGGATTAAACTAAGGTTTACGAGGGCATCTACGCCTAAAGCACCATTAGATAATCTCAAGCAGCCCCCCCACTGATGCCACTCATCATGCTAATTTGGACGGGATGATATTTAATGGTAATGACTTGGATTTATAGAGATATCCGCAGGGCAGCTTTACAGAGTCATGAAGGCAAAAGTAAAGGAAATAAAACAAATGTCCTGTCACCATCAGTTCGCAGACCCGGTGATGAGTTTGGATAGCAAACCCATGTCCCAAGATAAAATAGGTTATGAGGTACAGGGGCGTAGTGCTGAGGGGTAGGGGCATGGAGGGATTTATAGGTGAGGAGGAGAACGTGTTGAAGGATGGTAAATTCGATAATTATACTTTTATATACTAAAATGAATAGTGTTATTATCAACTTTTCAAAAGACTGAGCTGCTAATGAGTGGATGGCCAAAACACGTGTGTGCTCGGACGTGAACCTCGCATATAGGCTAAAAACATGGTGTAAATAACGCAGTTTAGATTTGAATTAGAATGCCGGAGTTTACGGACACTTGGGTAACACCACAGGAGCAGTATGGAGGGATTCAATGTTATTTTTGTTGTTGTTTTATTACGTTTAAAGAAGTGGTCACCATTTAATTCAATTGGATTGGATTTGGCTGCAACGATGTTTACCCCGGAGACTCCAAAGTGTTTTGTGGACTCAGACACTTTACCCACCCATTCTTCATCAGAGTAAATTATGAGTGAACTTTCATTTTTCAGCGAACTATCCCTTTAATGTTAATAATCTCTCTGGTTGCATTCCTTGCACCACCTTGATATATACTTGTACACTTGCGCTCATCCATATTTGTACTTTGAATAACCCTTCTCTAGTTTTGTGATTTACTGTTGATGTCATTGTAGCTGTCTATTTACTAAAATCATTTTGAATTAATCTCCATGAAGTTTTGTGGAGGGGCAGAGCGTGACCCGAGGAAAAACCCATTCAATGTTTGATTGTGGAAAAATGAGTGGATGATGGATCTTTTTCATTTTCTTGAACATGGTGAGATAAAACATTTGCGCTTGTCTAAATTATGGTTTATACAAGCACTTATATACTTTTAATTCATTGTTTTAACCACTTGTCCATTCTTTTTAGTTTCCTCTCAATTACTTTGAGCTGTTTCAATACTTTTATATTTTTATTTGCAAATTCAACAGCTCATCAATTTTGAACGTTTTCATTCTTAACCAAATACTTTTCACATGAGCTCATTCAACATTCTTCCATCGTAGCTTTTTAACTTTTTAGCTTATATTTCAACATTAGCTGTCTCTTTTTACAGAATGTTATCTATTATTGGAATTCCTTCATAAGCCTAGGTAACTATTTCAACAGTTTAACAGTTATTAGCTTCCTCATCATTTACAGCATACTTTTGACATCAGCTATTTCTACTGTTTATCTAAAACTTTAGCAATTTCAGGAAATTGTCCAGCCATGTATCTTACCATTTCAACATTATATCAATATTTAGCTTTTTACACTTTTTTGGGAATATTTTTTACATTCGCCATTTCTACTTTTTAGGGTTTATGTTCCGTCTATCCATTATTTGAGCCAACTTGCTGGGGAGTAGTAGTTGTCAAGTACTTCGGTTTGTTCTCAATGATCCACATCATCAAACCAGAGATATTTTTAATTTCATCCAATGGGTCAACAGCTCTTTTATCAGAAGTCAAGCATTTGATGATACGTTTCATCCACAGCTGCTACTTCAGAAATATACAGTTTAAATGTTTCACACAACCTGCTGTGGATTTCCCCTCTGATCGCTGCTCCTCTCTCCCCCAAGGCGTTAAAAACAGCCTTTAAATAGAAATCTAAAACTGTTAAGGCCTACCTTGGCCTTTTATGTAATAATGCATCCACACCGATCATTTCAGCTTGAGGCTGTGTCCTACACTAGGTGTGCTACCTTGTAGACCAGTAGGGGAACATGATTTCTTTATGAGAGCCTACCGGGCAGGAAGGACATTCAGACAGAAAACAAGGCAAGGTGAGGTTTATTGAAGTATTCATGACAGTTCCTGTGGGCAGCCCTCATGTTGACAGCCTGAAAACAGTGATATAAGCACTATTTAGTAGTCAGGACTCCAAGCACCTGATCTAAAGTGAAGACCCATCACTGACTACAGCCAAGTGCTTTACATTGGATATCGACAAAAAGGCCTCCAATCTCGGTTGATGGAGAATAAAGGCCAACATTCAGTTATGGCACTACAGAATAAGCTGAAGAAGAAATACAATTCATGTAATAATGAGTATACAATTACAATTATTTTTTTAGTGTCAAGTTTTTACTACCAATATTTGGTATTTTCTTTCAAGCTTTTGTCTTAAACCTAAAGAAGGCTGAACAGGTGTAGTGACAAAAAAGGTTTTTGAACTTAACGTACAACACATCACAGCATTTTTGGGTGAAATCATTAATTTCTCAGTCGTCCTTTCATTTTCGCAAAAGAACAACCACCTCTTTGGTTCAATGGTTAATTTCTGTTATGGACAAATACTCGAAGTAAGCAGAAGGAAGATCGTTAAGCTGTCGTCAGGCGTGGCCCCCACGGAACCTTCAACTGATTTCAAGACGAGTCGTTTGATATGTTTCACTCCCTGCTGCTCGGAGGCCACCGTTTCTCAATTATTTATGAGAAGTTTGGGGCCAACTTTTTACATCATCACCTCAATAACCACGAGAGCATTTCCTGCTGACGGGAGAACGTCAGGCTGCATTTATCAGCCCATCAAACTTTTGAGTCAATTAGCTCGCCCATCTTTGCAGAGAGTCGGCATGTGCTGTGGGTATATATGCCAAAAAAACAAGCAAGGACTGCTGAACACAAACATGTGGCATTGCACGGCAGAAGGATTCGGAGGATAAAAAATCTAGACATGAATGTGTCACCACAACTTGTCACCAAGGACAGGACGTCTGACAGACATTTTGAAAAAGTAAAAAAAAATCTTGACACACATCACCTTGGTTTTAATGTTCGGGGGTTTTATGAAAGCATGGGCCTGTATTGCTTTCAATCAAGACCTGGCAATGGTGAATCAGACAAAAGTGAGGAGAGAGCCAGGGACACTCTTTGAATTAATATAAACTGTCTGCTCCTACACTCAGCCAATTCACTGCTCATGTTGTGTGTGTGTGTGTGTGTGTCGAGTATCTGAAATGTACCAGAGGAAAGTGAAATGTCCTCTACGTTCTTATTTGCTTTGCGGTCTTGCTTCTCAACTACAACCCTTGAGTTTTACTGCAAATTTTGAACATGTGACAGAAATCAATGCAACTGCTGATATGTGGTGTGTTCAAATCTCGAGCCAGGCAACTGTAGCTGCTCGTCGTCCCACATTCTGCAGGAGACCTTCAGACAAATCTCGGGCCGGCAGAAACTAAAAGTCATAAAGATTTTTTCAGAACTGGAGCATGTGATGTAAGCCACATTCAGACGGCCCCTCCACCTTTGTCTGTTTCTCGGTGCCTCCTGGGGGAGTGTGAACTCTTGCCTCAGCGGTGCTGCAACGAGGCGACACCGCGGTCAGTCACACAGGAAACTGAGAAGGCATGCAACATCACATCCTGCCTGAGCAGAAACACTTCCTCCTTAAAAAAAGCAGTGCAAGTAATAAAGACTCGACTCTCAAGTGACAGCAGCGGGGCGGGGCTGAGAGATGAGCAGTGAGATACTGCAAATATAGAAGATGTGTGCCCAGGTGCTTCTGTGGAGAAACGCAGAATAGAATCGATTTTACAATGATCTTTGGAGAGAAAATTACATTCACAAACATTTCAAGTGAATAAAAAGGTTATAACACAGCCATGTGATTAGCCCGAGGCAGAGTTTCCATCTCACACACACACCATAAGAAAAAACACCGGGTTCTGGATCGCGCACACTGGTAATGGCTATACGTTGAACCTGAGGTCCAAATTGTTGACAGCAGGCACCTTCTGTTCCCTGCTCTGTGTTGCTACTGGTAGTAAATACGTGAAGGCAGTAGTGAAAAAAGGATTTGCAGAGGCAGACACAATGCTCACTTATGTCAATCACTTAGAAAATGTCCCTGTGATTACCTAGAGATGTGAGCAACATCCCCGTTGTGCATCTCACCTCCAAACTGGCAGTGAAAAAGATAAGAGAGAGCAGCAGCCCTGATGGAACAGTCTGTTCGCTAATGTGACTGAAGCCATCCTCCCACCACTCTTATTATCTCCTGACAAACGTCACCTATACATTTTCCCATACAGGCTGCACGTCTCAGGTCAAGCCATCGCACATTTACAAGACGCCACCGCCGCTGTTGTTCAGCAGCAGCACAACAAGAGCTGTGGAGCCGAGCAGCCCTCCACTTAAAGCAGGCTCCATTTGTTCACTTCAGTCTTTCTTTACTGAGCGTCTGCCCAGAGCAGCCAGCCAGCCCCCTGGTTGCCATCAGGGCTTCTTGGCTGCAGTTTTGGCTTTCCCGTTGGGTCCTGTTTTGATCTGGGTCATCTCCACATCTGTCAGGGTGTCGGGGGGAACGCACGAGCGCATGCGTTCTATGGTCTTCTGGTGGGCTGCCTTCTCCTGCTCCAGAGAGCGAATCATGTGCTTCATTTTGCTCTCCCGAGAAAGGAAGGTCTCCATGCTGGTCTCGAGGGTCTGGATCTTCTGCCGCGCAGCCTGGAGGACACACACCATGTACCTCAGTAAATACAGGGGATGATACCAAGACTTTTAGCTCTTCTTTGATCCTATTTCAAAATCTCGACAATAAAGTGCAACAAAACATGATTAGAGTGTAAATTATTGGCTTGTGTTGATAAAGAAACAAGTTCTGAACACCAGGATTCTTTTTCACATCAGAGATCAACTCTTTGACCTTCATTAATATGCAGAACGTGCACAGATTTACATGTTACTGATCAAAGTGACATACGACTATTTGGACATGTAAAGCAGTAAATTCCTTTGTCTTTCGCTCGCTCTAAATTTGTTTTTAACTTGTGTTTTAGCGCCATCTATGGGCAATCTGAGACACTACCAGTGTTGGCTGTGGAGATGTGTCACCAGTCCATCATGACATTTACACATAACATCTCTCAATGATGTATCTTTGAAATAATAGATGTTATTTATAATTTTGTTTAAAGAACCTGCTCCTGTTTTCCCCAAATCACTGATGTGGCGGCGGATAAAAAGATTTAATTTTCTCTTCTTTACCTGAAGTTTTTCTAAAAGGTCCATGTTCTGTTTCTTCAGCTGAGTGTTCGTCTTTTCAAGTTTGTCGAGCCGGTCAGAGTCATCGGGCAGCGGCCCGGCCTCGATCATCTCATCCTGAAGTACGTGGTACTCCACCTCGTAGGCATGAAGCTGCTTGGAGATGTCCATCTCCATTACCTGGTAAACAGAAGGTCACATGGGGAGACACATGCCATCAGTTATATAAAGTTATAAGGTCAAAGGACATTTTCTGTATAGAAAGAAAACTCATCTTGTTAAACCCTGGAAAAGACAAAAACCTGTTCAAGGGATATTGATGCACTTGATGACATGTTGCTTCATTACCATGAACACACAAACTGTAGTTTATTTTGAGTCAAAATGTTTGGGTTTGGGGCTAAGGGCCACATATAGGCTGGGCAAGCTGAAAACTACTGAGGAAGAAACTGACCAAGCACTTTCAGTTGATCTGTTGACAGATTTACAACACTGCAAGCCTTATATTGGTATTTATTAATTTGATGGATAATATTTGTAGAATGTATTCCCACAACAAATTAGAAAAACTCAAAAATGAAAAAGGTTCTCCATTGTGATTAAATGGGTTGAAAAGGGATTTTTTTTTATTTTATTCATGCCAGTGGATGAACATATACTACAATAACACTTTTGCTTTTATCTGAGCCTGACTCAAACCCAACAGGAGTGCTGTTTTTCACTGACCCTGACCCGACATTTTCACTAATTACAGGCAGATGCAGATTAAAAATGTTATGTCAGATTATAAGTAGACATAACCCAACCAAACCCGACCTTAGCCTGAATAGCATTTTGAATTTCTTTCCCCTCCAACCAACTTGTCCTGACGGGCTCGTGTCAGGTACCACACACAAGCAGAGCATCTCTCTCCTCTATACTGAGAAAGCACATTACATTTAAAGGCCGTTTATTAAGTTTTATTTGCATTAAATCTGAAAGTAAAAAGTCTTATATGTTGTTTTGTTCTGCTCTCCTCTCGACATTAGGCCACTGTGCAGTATGTGATCTCTCAGAGGCAATGAAGAGTATTGATTAAACAGGTTTATAGCTTTGTCTTGAAATTGATTCAGTTTAACTACACTATAAGAATATTATGAGTTGCATTTTCCAGCATCACAAGAAACAAGCAGGTTTCAACTGGTGGCCAATCATCCACTGAGGATTACCTTTACACGGCTCATTGGGCTTTGTTATTTGTAAACTTGAGAGTGTTTTTCCTATTTACTTTGCACTTTGTACCTTTGCAATGGTCTGCTCCATCTGCGTCTGAGTGAGGTTGGGAAGTGTCGTTTTCAGATAGTCCACGATGCTCTCGAAGCCGTCGCACTCCACTATCTCCCCCTCATGGCTGCTCAGCAGACAGAGGGCCACTTTAAAGATCGCCTCAGTCCCCTGGGCAAACACAAAATCTGAAGAAAGACACACAAGAAACACAAAAAATAAATAAAAAAAACTGAATATTTCGCACATTTCACCTTTGAGTTGTAATCGTTACGAGGTTGTTTAAATATAAACCTCTTGTATTGTGCTGACAAGCATTTTGTGTGTGAGTGAGGAAACACAGGAGCCATTGTTCTAAAAATATACCAAAGATGCGGGACACAAAGCCGAGGGGGAACTGGGAGGCGAAGAGGGTGAGGAACCACGGCGCGGCGTAGAGACTGGGGCAGATCTCGTGCTCCTCGAAGTGATTGTACAGCTCGCGGTGGTAGTCATGCAGCAGTCTGGAGAGCTGGTACATCTGAACCTGGGGGAACATGGACAGCGTGCACAGATATAACACGAAATAACACACATACAGGTCAAAACATGCTGTGCTACAACAAACTGGTAAATCTGGATCTGCCGGGGAGAAAGAGTATAAAGGGCGATCTGAGTGTTATACTTGCTGTCAGATGAACCTTTGCCCAGGCAGAGAGCTTGTGTTGTTTTAAAAGTCTTGCTGAGACACGTCCCAAGGCCCCAAAAGAATTTGACGAGTTATACGGACACTCTGACAACTGACAGTGATCAGGCAGCAGTGAAACGCACAGCGAACACACACGAGAAGCAGAAGTGAGGTCGAGGCAAAACAAGCCTGTTATCAGTCTTACTGTTTCCTGACGGTTAGAAATCACTCGAGTAATACCTTCACGTCCTCGACCTCAACCATTCAAGAGAAATGACAAAAAGACGTCCCTGTTCTCTGAGAAAAGGTTTTGGACTGGTTCTTAAAGGAGCACAACTGCGCCTGTGCTGAGAGAAGCAGGATCTGGCAGCGCAGCTAAATGCTTACCTGACGCAGATTAAACATTACCACGCCTGCCGAGGGTTTCAGCCCAGTGGGGAGATGTTTAACAGAGGCTGACAGAGAATGCAGGTGTGGTTTCAGAAAGAGGTGGAGACACTCGACTACTGTTTGCTGTGGTTAACTAACAACCCACAGAGGTGGGGCTTTTTATACAGCAGGCAGATGAGAGATAAAAACTCAATGCGCAGTAAGAGTCCGGTAAATAGGTTATAAACCTACATATATAACTAGAATGGCGCCCAGTGGAGCCAGAGACTGACAGTAAATTCAAACAAGGCGTATAAGTAAGACAAATTACATTATCTCAGTTACACATTGGTGGTAGTAACAGGTATGTAGCCCGTTGAAAACCAGAGTGAAACCCTATGAAACCACATTTAAATCTGCTAATTACATATTTTTATATGCATCTGCAACAACTTTGACACTCATAGATATCAGTCCCCTAAATGTCAGATTTTCTTCCATCAAGATTCATGAATTATACCCCTTGAAATTAGTGAAAATATTTTTACTTGACTCAACCACTTTGTTAGGTAGTTTTGATGGAACATTGTTGACAAACTGACCAACAAACCAACAGACAAACAAAAAACATAACCTCCTTCAAAGAGGAACCATTCGAATCAGTCTGCATCACCTCCACCAGACGACACTGCAGTTTAATCTCATGGGGGGGGACTTCTCATGAGCAAACATGTGTAATGTTGCCAGACTCTTAGCAACGACCCAGAATTTAATTTGAGACTTTTATTGGCTAAAGGAGGAGGTTTAGTGGACATTTTGTGGACTGTTGCAGTTGCCCATTTAAAAAAAGAAATCCCTTTCAAATCACCATGTTGTGATTCTTTACATGATGGTCATTACTTTGCATCGCTGTTTATCACAGCATCCTTTTTATAATCCTAGTGGCTTCAATGTTGAGAGAATTTATTTTTGTCTTGTCTATTTTTAAAAGTCTGTTGAAAACAATACATCAATTGTAAACCCTGAATTGTCTTGTAGGGAGTTTATTTGTTTCCACAGAGTAATTCATAAAAATCTAACAAAACGTTAAAGAAGCCCTTCCATCTACTGACCTGCAAAGAGACCATGTCAGGGTCTGTACTGTCGCCTGATGCTGAGGTCGTACATCAGGAACTTCAACATGTCGAAGGCCTGCTCTTCACTCATGTGCAGCAGCAGGACTCCAGCCACAAAGCTGATTCCCTGGCAGTAGCCAACCTGTGCGGCACAGAGAAAGCATTTTCCATGACACACCCCACACTGTGGCCTTGCGGTTTATTTACTGTGGGGAAGGGGATTAGAGTGTGTACCTCTGTGTCCAGCAGAGAGTAGGCTTTCAGGAGGTTGTAGAGAGAGAGCTGCCCTGCACCCAGCTGGGCTGAGAAGTACTGGTGGGTGGGGAAGGTCCTGCCTGAGGAGGGGGACACAAGAGATTCAGTAAATGTGAGGTTTCTGTGGGATTTCAACATGAAAAGAAGAAGCACTGGGGAGGATTTTATAACGTTCTGTCATTCAAGTTCACCCCAACTACAAGAAAGAACATCCTATGACACTGACAACAGATAATCAGACTTTTTATTTATAGAGCTCAGACTGAAATTGTCTTAAAATTTCTAAACATGTTTATAATCCTGTGCACACCTAGATCCACCAGAATGGCGTGCTGCTGTGCAGTGAGCTGCTTCAGGAGGTCCTGGTAAGGTGTGTCCGGGGCGTGGTGACGCTGGGGGAGTCTGTGACGCAGCCGGTGCTGGTGGGACAGGAGCAGCCAGACCTCCCCATGCCTGCTCTTTGGAATACCTGCACACAAATATCAAGATTACATATGGTCAGCAGCGGATCAAGGATTTTTTCTCAATCAGGAGACAAAAACACAGCCTCCAAAAGCTTAGGAAAAAAAATGATCAACAAATCGTCATATTTATTGGGACAGGGGAACCTCAGGGGCCAATCGGATGTCAGCTTGGGCCAGTACCCCCGTGGCCCCTCCCTTGGAACACCACTGCATATGGTCATTCAAAACCCCCGACCTGTTTACTGGATCAGTAATCATGCCTTCACTTCCCATTCCTCTGACTCTCCTGCACAGAACACACATGCACACACATCGCTCACCTTGGCAGACGGCGCGGTACACCTCCTCCTTGTCCTGCAGGACTGTCGTTCGGCCGGGGGCTGTCAGCTTTCTCTCCCAATATGCCTGTGCTTCTTTGGAGCACTGGCCCACTTCCTGGTAGTCCAGCTTCATCTTGCGGATGTGCAGCTCATCTCTGCTCGCTGCAGCGCGACAGTCGCCCGAAAAAAGATAAAAGGAGATGAAACAGATGAGGAGCGTATTTGCGCACTTCTGTTTGTTTTTTTAACTTTGTAGCAGATTAAATGAAGAATAACAACACCTTATCTCACCAGTTGTCATGGGAAGACTACACAAGCCAAAACACCCACACTAACATCAATATCTTTAATAAGTTGAAACCATGATGGAGAAGCTACATCAGTGGAGAGAGATACAACAAATTACCATGAAGCACGATCGTCCCTGAACATTCCAACGAAATAAGTAAAATCGAATGAATTTAAAAACCGACACCAAGAGTCATGCAAAGCACCTGACCACCATCCCAAGGGCTCCTTCTTATATCTCTTACCTTCTATTGAAAAGTATATTCACTGTTAGGTTCTCAGACCAGCATTGGTGTCATAGTAGCAAACAAAAGGAAAGAGATGTGTTGGTATAAAGAATCATAAAGACGACAAGCAGCTGCATCCCAAAAAACTCTTCCGTCACTCCTACTTTTCTCCGGGTGAAAGAACTTGAATAAAATCAAGATTACGAAATAAATGCTAGATGGAGTAACACTGCATTTGGTGGAGGAATGATCAGGGGCTGGATCTAGGATTTTTTATTTAACTCTCTTTAACAATGAGAAATAGGTTGTTTTAAAAATGTCACAGAGAATAATTCAAGGATATTGAGGGAAAACATTTTTAAGAGGAATGCTGGGCCTTGGAGCACTGGAGGTGCTCTGTCTTTTATCAGCTACAAAGTAGAGTGGTTTATTTCATAAGGCTACTTTAAAAAAAATCCTTTTTCTAATATAAAAAGGTAGATATTCAAATTTAACATCCTTTTCTTTATACTCCTGCTCTTGTTTTTTACTTCCTGTTGTGAGAAGAGTGGTATGAGTGGGGTTGGAATTGGAATAGACCATTACTATCTTAGGCCAGTAGAGGGGAGTGTTTTTACAAAAGCTGATATCATGTCATGTACTGAAGTCTGAAATAATAACACTGTTATGGTTGTTTTCCCATGAAGGAGAATTCGTTTCATGCACTTCAACTACTGACTGCATGGACGTTTGGGTATCTGCATCAATCAATCAATCAATCAAATTTTATTTGTATAGCCCATATTCACAAATTACATTCATCTCATAGGGCTTTAACAGGGTGTGGCATCCTCTGTCCTTAACCCTCAGCAAGAGTGAGGAAAAACTACTAAAAACCCTTTTAACAGGGTAAAAATAAGTAGAAACCTCAGAGAGAGCCACATGTGAGGGATCCCTCTCCCAGGACGGACAGAAGTGCAATAGATGCCACGTGTAGAAAACATTCATCATTAAAGTCTTTACATGCATGTATGTGTTCAAATGTGTGTCACTGTGCAACACACCACAACATGTCGCTCTAAATATAACCGTGCTCTAGAATCCAAAACCAACAGGACAGCATTTGACTTCTGACCATAAACTGAATTGAAAAGCTTAAAGAGTCGACTACTCTGTAGCTTCTGTCCCCGTCCACACTCATAAAGCCTCAGTTAGCAACAACAAGACTTTAAGTGTGAGAGCGTGTCGTGATGAGTGAGTGTGAACATTTTATCACTGTAATAAATATCTTCACAGGCAGATAAATCTCAACGGTAGGACCCAGTGGGAGCAGCTGCAGCCTCATGACACAGTATAACATCCACCAGTGGCTGCACACATAGAGATGCACGGAACATCAAATAATCCAATCACAACAAGACTGCAGACATCTTGTTCTTCCTGTTTTTCATGTGACCTCATGTTATTATAGTTATTATGTGCACAACAGTGACTGGGGCTTACCCTCCAGTCGCTGGTTCTCTTTCTCCATGCGCAGCAGAAGGATCTGCTGGTGGATGGCGATCTTCCACAGCCCCTGGTAGTCTGCAGACGTCTTCTTAGGCCGCTCCCCGGAAAGCGGGTCGCCTGTAAACAGCAGCGGGCGCCCAAAGTGGTCGAGTCCAGAGGCCGAGCTGCGGGGAGAGAGAGGCAGCAGCTCTCTGGCATCACAGTGATCTAAAACACAACGAGTATAAAACATCAACAGAGAGTACAAATGGAAAACACAGCTTCAACTCAACGATCATAAATAATGATGCGTAATATAAAAGTTTAGGCCTAAAGAAGAGCACAACTTTGAATATGATGTCCAGTGCAATGTACTGCATGTCTGATGTTTATTTAAGAATATTTGTAAGATTCTTTTATGGGATATTTATAGGAATAGTGAAATCCTCTTGTCTTTCTGTGCCGCCGAATATATAAATAACTAGTAAAGGTGCACAGGGCGTACAAACACTGCGCGCTAAGAAACTCAAAAGCAGCGAGCAAACTTCACTCTCATTAAAAACAGGAACATTTATATTTGCAGGACAATAAGCTGTGTGACCTATGACCTTTGCAAAAACGGCAGATCAAGAACACCGCTGCATCATAATATTAATATTTTGCCACTTGCCATTTTATCGGCATTATTATTTTCTTGTTCTGTTATTGAAAAAACACTTTTTGGGTCCTATGTGGACTGGTCTGTACTATTATAGAGTCTGTACGGTATGAGTTGTGTAAAGCTCTTTGGATACAGACAAATAAAATAAAGAGGACAGGAGCTTTACAAAAATAAAAATAGGTTTTTCAGATTCAGTTGTTGTTGTCGTTGAAAACATCTCACCAGATATTTTCCAGCATCATCCCTTTAATTATAATTTGTCTGAACCCAGTGCTCAACTGCTCTGATTAAAAGAGCAACATGTTCTATCAAAATGAAATCAGAAAAACCAAGACTTATTGAATAATTGGTAAGGCGAGATGATTTTAGATTAGATGATCTTAAATTTCTCTATAATTCCCTGGGTACGCCGAGAAAGTCTAATAAACTGGTCATGGGAACAGGGAGGATCAGTTTCACAAGCTCCTTCATCAGGGTTTTCCCTTCAAGGTTAAAGTGTGAAAACACTTCTATTCTTTGTCCCCTACTGTTTTATCACATGTATCCATTTAAATATAAAGTAAGATGTTTCAAAAAAAGTAACTTCCCACAAAAAACCAAGCGCTCCTTCTGCCCTGTCCTCATCTTCTATGCACTTGTGGATTATTCAGAGCTTATTCATTGTGCATCATCTTGTGTCTCGCCTGAGCTGTAGGATTGTTTTACCAGACCTGAGTGTTGCATGGATGCAGACGGCTTGTTCATAGGCGAAGCGACCCTCAGGAAGATCTTCTGCCTCCAGGAGACCCTGCGTGGGGTCGGGGGGAGACCTGCGCTCACCGAGTCGTTGCTGCAGCCGGACAGGGTCCTCTTCCTGCCCTCCCCATTGCTACGAGAGACCACAGCAGCGTCAGCAGGTGTCGGCTTACATCAACTCTCCTTCAGCACTTTCTTACAAATGCACACACACACACGCACACCTTTCAACACATGATCACACACACACACACACATCTAATCTCTTAAACAGGAAACCGTATACAAGCTTCTCATCCAAGCAGATGAGAAGCGGTCGAGATGAATCTTAAACATACGGATACAAAAAAACATGTGCCAGGTATTGACTGATTCCCAGTTTGCATGTTAATGAAGCAGAAGTTCAAAGTTAGTGTGTAACACGACAACAGACATCAGCCACAGCCGAGGCACATGCAGGCCTTTCTGTCGTCTGCAAGAGAAGTTGTTTATGTTAGTAGAGAAGACAACGTGGTGAAGAAGCTCGTGGGGTTACTGTTGCTGTGTGCTGAGCCTTTTAAGGGTTAAAGATAAATAGGATTAAGCCAAACACTTGTTTAAAGCTCTGACAAATCTTAAAGGGCCAGTTTTGATTCTGCAACAGACGCAATTCATTGTTTGCTTACATGTGAGTCTCTGTGAAGTCAACCTGCTATTTGAGTTAGCATTCTACAAGTGTGCTGCTTTCAGTGAATGAGTCAGAAGGTTACACAAAATACACCCCCACTATTATACATATTAGCGTTATTTACATTTGTGGTATATTAAGAGTCAAGTTCTATTTTGTGCAGCATGCAACTACCGACCATCTGCTGTGAATCAACAAAAGAGTTCAATGACAATAAAAATACATTACATTATTCTTGCAATGATAAGACTGTTAGTGTTACATGTGACACTTTAGATCATAATTCAGTTGTCTGAAAAGTGAACCATATCAGTGTTGTTCTGTTATTCAGTCTCTTCCTCTACTATTGTTTTTTCCTTATTTTATACCAGTGCTCTTTGCAAGAGCTCGTGAACATCAGTGAAAAGCAATAACACATATTTGTTATATTATGCATTTGTATGAATAAACACGTTGAAGTGTTTGCCCTGAAGATCAACATAAATCATTTTGGTTGACTCAACACTCTGAATACACACATCACAAAAACAGAGCTTTAAACATTTTTAAATAAAATCAACAGATGTCATTAAATTATTTATATTTTCAATAATTTTCTTCTATTAAAGAATCAAGGTTTCTGTGTCCCTCACTGAAGTTTACTTGATAGTAACAGTAGATACTAAGCTAAGTCAGAACGCAAGAGCCTGTCCGATCATGTGGAAAAACAGGAAGTGACCTCTCGTTGAGACAAATGTCACTGACACAACAATCTTTTTGCACAATTTTCCGTTCTGCACATTCACCACAGGCTCTGGAGCAGATTTTAATCCCTCACTTGACATCTTGCATGGCCGCGTATTGTTTTTTGCTGTCTGTGACGGGGCGCACGGCGTCCGTCACGGCAGTGATGCCCTGCCCCATGTTCATGTGATTTTTATAAATGTTAAATGTATATATTGCATGTCTGTTGTCCGGGTCCGTGTGTTGTGTGTATGTTTGTTAACCCGTGAAGTGTTTTATTTTGTTAAGGCTGTTAAATTATTAGATTGCTATGCCTTCTGTGAGCCATGGGCCAGTAAATATGGTGCCAAGTATTTTTCTTTGTATATAGACATTTTTTTTTGCTCTTTTTGTTTTATGATGTATATATTTAGTTAATTCTGCCTTGTCGGCCTTTTTTGGGTAAATAAAAATTCCCAACCTACACCTTCAACTCCAAGACCTCCTGAGAGTTATTTTTCCACCAAGCTCAGCTGCTCGAATACATCCCACCTTCAACACTGTCAGTTAAGTCAGGAAGAAAGTCACCGGGAAAATGTGATAGTGCAACAGAAAGCAAAGCTCCTTGCAAACGTGCTTATATATCCAGAATGAAACACCCAGCAGGTCGAGGCTTTGCAACATCTCCTCTTTTACACCTGCTTTTATTCATGTTCACAGGAAACATGCACCGAAAAACAATTTCTGGATGTTTCTTCTGCATTATCGATCAAACGGCTCAGGCACAGCTGTGGTGCGGAAATAACATTTTACAATTGGTCGACTCCGCTGAACCTCATCTATAATGGAAATGTTGACCTTTACTTCCTGCCGTCCACACACCCAACCCCTGTGGAGGCAGCGTAAGGAGAGAAGATCTGAACCAGGCACACCACAGTATGTTGTGTTTTCCTGAACACAATACTGCAGCTCCAGAGAGATGAATTTGTTTTGCCGTTTACGTTTGCCAATTTGTGCCGGTATTAATTTTCTTATTTTACAGAATACACATGACGGAAAGAAATTTAATTTATGTTTCTTTTTTTAATTCAAGTGCCACTGTTTTCATGCATAGTTGTTTATAATAAAGTTTATGGTTAAACTGTAAAATATCAAGCCTTAATTACAATTCTTTGTCATAAGGGTTTAATAAAGACGTCTTAATAATCATTCCCTTCTTTTTATAAACTACATATATCAGCCAAAATATTGGTAATGGTAATTGTTAAGTCCCTAATATCGGTACCAGACCTTAAAAAAAGCCATGTCAGTCAAGTTATAGATTCTATATTAGTTGATTGATTATTGCAGCTGAACATTGACTGCACATTTTCAAAATAAAAACATTACTGAAATGAATCAACGCGATGCTTAGTGTAGCAGCTCTACAGCACAGTGAATGCCACTGGTCAGGAAGAGTGATAGCAAAAGTTTGAAATGTCGATATCAGAGGCTGTAAATCCAGATTAAAGACAGTTTTGCCGTGCAAACAAAGATTCACGTTCACATGCATATGCAAGAGGGGAGGGGGGGTATAACAGTATCCCCTTCTACTTCTGAGTGAAGAAGCAAGAGGGCCGGTCCGGCTGCAGAGACGATGGAGAAAAACAAGCTGGAATAACGCGAGTAAAGTTGCTGGTGATAGACAGGAAGAGAAGATACAGGGACAACAAAAAAAAGCCGAGTGTTAAAATATTTGACAGCCAACATTCCACCAACGAACTGTCCGTCCCTCCCACCCATCTCATTCCCTGTCATTTCTCTGGCCGGTACACTTGGGTCTAAGCAGGGGGGGGCTCGTGTGAGCGCCCCCTCTCACCTCTTGAGGCTCCCACTGTCTGCCAGGGAGCTCAGGGAGCCCAGCGAGCCCTGGTAAAAGCTTTTCAGGAAAGTGGGAGCGGAGAAGGAGGAGGGGAGGCCGAAGGAGTCCGAGGACTCGCTCTCCGAAACGCTGCGAGTTCTCGAGAGGGCCGCGGGCCTGGGCGAGCCGAACATGAAAATGCGCACAAATGAAAAAACAAACATTACACAAAAGAAAAGGGCCTTCTGGTCGGAGCACAGAGGAACTCATGTGGGATCAGAACAGAGGCAGGAAACGTGTGATGCTATTGTTTGGAGGAGAGCGGAGCAGGAGGTAAAAGAGGTCAAATAAATATGTCTTCAAACAAAACACAACAGCTCATCATTGTGGAAAACTTTTAGCACAATTCACTAAGCAAAACATTAACCGCAGCAGCTTTTCTAAAGAGAAGCCCATTCTGCTTCCCTGACTCTCACACATGGAGAAATGCAGTGACGGATGCAAACTGTGATGCAAAGAGTCCGTTACCTGCTCTGCAGCAGCTCGGGGGCAACAGATTGCTGCCTGCGGAGCGGCGCCTGTTTGCTCTGACAGGCCGGCTGCCCCTCGAAGGAGATACGCTTCTTCACAGGTGGATGGCTGAAGGTGTGGGCGCGCCGACGGAACTGCGGGCCGCCTTCCGGGTCCTCGTCGGGGAAGGCTGGGGGGGAACCTGGAGGGGAGTGACCAGGAGACTCCTCATCCTGCTGAGGGAGAGAGAAAGATGTCAGCAAGACCTGTAAAAAGCAATTAATTAATTATGTGTGATTAGATTTTCTGACTGTGAAGTTGAAAAACACATGATCCAAATTCAGCTA
The DNA here is from genome assembly GCA_038501795.1 of Pseudopleuronectes americanus. Taxonomy (NCBI): domain Eukaryota; kingdom Metazoa; phylum Chordata; class Actinopteri; order Pleuronectiformes; family Pleuronectidae; genus Pseudopleuronectes; species Pseudopleuronectes americanus. The sequence goes on from CM076727.1 coordinate 6,444,005, forward strand.
AAGTATTCAGTTTAGCTCTGCAGGTCATAAAATGGATATAAGTTAAATTCAAAGAGTTCAGATTGAAAATCATCCCACGCCTCTAAATACAAACCACAGCTACAGGTCTGCACTCACCAAACCAATGAAACCCCACAGCCAGACTCATTCCAGGTTCAACTTTCCTCTCAACACTGTCGGCTCACGCCTGGCAGCAAACAACTCCCACATCTATTGTATTCTAATGGTGGACGTCCTGTGACTCAAGGTATCACACGCCATTGGTGGGGAGGATCTCTGCAACTCAAACCCTCCAATCACCTCTCATCATGCTTTTAGAGACGGCCCACTCCACGACACCACATGACAAGAGACACTCAGCGACTTACTTAATCTATATATATATATAGAGAGAGAGAGAGAAATAAAAATATCTAATCATCACTTTGCAGAAGGTCTGCTCATCTGTTGCACCGTCAGCTGAACACATTGTTTTTGTTATTGTACATTTGAGGAAGCTCCGATGAGACTTAGTGGCTCAGACGCTCGTGCAGCACGGTGCGTGCTATGACAGAGCGAAGAAGAGGAAGCCAGGACACACACACACAGCTCAGCAGACACACAACTGCACATCCTGACTTGAATTTCCTGCCTGGTGGACCATCGACATCCTGGCACAAGTCCCCAGATGACAACTCACTCACTTAATTACAACAAGGAAGACAGCATTCTTCTGACTGTCAGGAATATAACAAAGCAGGAGCACAGGTGAGCCTTGAAGGCGTCAGGTTCTCTTTATGAGCAGTTACACATACTGTGTAATGGAATAAGTGTTGATTCTGCATAGACACATCAAAAGGGTGACGTCTTCAAGTTAGACAGGCTGTGTATGAAATGAACACTATTTGCTCTTCCTAAGTGGGATTGTGTTTGTCAGGGTCTCAATGACTGAGTGATTGGACTTAAGTAAATCTGTAAAAGCCAGTGCTGTATCTGGTCAGAAGTGTAGCAGCTTCATAACATCCCACATCACGTCTAGCTGCCACTTGATGGCTCGAATTGTGAATTATTTCCCTCACTTGGTTGAAAATCTGACATAACATGACAGATGCAAAGTAAAAGTCACGTGACAAGCTGGGAGTCTGTCTGTTTCATGTGTGAGTGTGTTTCTCTTCATCCTTAAAGGGAAACTCCACTGATGTTAAGCATCAAAGTCTGTTTACAGTCTTTTTTTTCTCTTCTGGATGTAATCTCATTATGTGCGTATTTCTGAATGTCTTATCTATCTTATATGTCGCGCTTTTTATCACTATTTTTACTAATTAAAACAAATTTATCTGAAAAAATAAATAAATACATTTAAGTTTTGTTTAAATCTGTAGCAAATCACACACACTCAGTCCTGAAAAGCATGGGGCCTGACATTTTTCATCAACATCCATGAATTGTTCTCTGTAAAATCAAGGAAAATGTTGACAACGCCCTTAAGAGATCTCGCAATGCTAAAGAAAGTAAAAAATAAATCCTGGATCCACCCCTTGGTCCAGATCAGGACAAAAAAAATTAATGGTTTCTTTCCCGACCTCACCCTTCTAACAAGTTTTCCATAATAAAAAAAGCAGAGCTCTTCAGCCTGCAGCTCATCTCTGCTTGAGGCTACATTACTTGTCATAGAGAGTTGCATTGTAGGTAATGTAGGAACAGTGCTTAGCTCAGGGAGAAAAACATGTGTCTGTTCTGCTGCATTGATTTGTATCTTTTTCATTTAAAACCATGAGTCTCTCAACCACATCATGATTGACGGGGAGTCGTTGGGACGACATCACACCTTCACTGCACATTCTGCACAGCAGTGACACAGAGGAACCAACAACCCCAAATGGTTCACTGACACTTCTGTAAACACACAAACCGCTTCATCGTGAAAACAGATCAGAATCATGTATCCATGTGAGAACAGCTCTGTTGGCAGCCTCCCTCTGCTGACAAGGATAAATGTGAAAGCGTTGGATGTAACAGCTGGAGGATGACATGCTTTCAAAAGCCACTGAGTCAAAGGTGAGAATTCCCAGAGTCCCCTGAACGGAGCTCCCAGAATTCTCTGGTTCCTCTTACTCTGTCGAAGCTGCCGATGCTTCCCATGCTCCCCAGGCGGCCTCGCATTCGGCTGGCACCCTGGTGACAAGAGGGGGTTGCACAATATGAAACAAAGCAGATAAGTAAAAACAAGTATTATTAATAAAACATTTTTAAACATGCACTTCCTTTCTGTTAATCTGGAAATAAGATTTGTGGTGGTAACATTAAGTCTGTGAGACAATAACAGATGGCACTAGAGGTCTCAGACTGCCTGGCTTCTTCTACTAGGTAATTATTCTGCTGTCCTACTGGCGGATATGGGTCACTCCAAATCCCCTGGAAGACAGTGACACATTAACCACGGCTGATACAAAGACAGAGCAGGAGGACGAGTGAAGGTGCACGGACACTAGAGTCTGTCTGGGCTGAGGAAATAAGAGATGGGGGGAGAAACTGAAGACGACAGCAGTGAATTAGATAAAGACAAAATGTGGGGTCGTAAAGAAAAAGGGGTTTAAGAGAAATAAAACATACCCGGGCGAAGATATTCTCTAGAGAGCTGGTGAGGGAGGTGCGCTTCTTAAGAATGTCGAGTTTGAAGCGACTGCTGGAGGCTGCACCGTCGCCTGCCGCTGCGCTGTTCGCTGCATTCTGTGAGAAGACAACAAAGCACAAAGAGAGAAGAACAACAGAAATAATTATGAATATGTGTGTACAATTGGTTAGTTAGCTCCCCCTGCAGCAGCAGACCACATGGCTAAGGCTGCTGGAAAGAGCCTGAGACTGTTGGTTGCTGCTGTTGGAGTTTTGCCAAGAGAGAGATAATATTAAACGTACATCGCCCCTCAGGCCAGATCACGATGAAGTAATAATCCACCAGACTGTATTTTAAATGTCAGGTTTGAAACACGAGACAGTGAGTCAATTCAGAACCTGCTCAGCTCTTTCCAGGAACATTATGAATCCAGTTTTTGGAAACTTTTTACGACGGTAACAAAAGCTGGAAAATTGAGCCGACAGGACAAGGAAATAAGATTTCATTTTAAAAACTCCAAGGAGGAAGAGAGACACAATGAATTCTTTGTTAAATTATATGATTATAAAGATTTCAGGATGCTAAAGGTCCTTTAAAACCCTTTTATTCCTTGGGAAGTTAAAGTAAAACTCCACTGAGAATCTGTCGAAGGCTCATCTCTGCTATTGCACCAAAGGAATCCAATTATTACCTTCGCTGAGGAAGATATTGATGTTGTTTGTTGGTTGGTTTTATATTTAAATGTATTGGTTTGTTCGTAAGCAAGATTATGTAGAAATTACAAGATGAATTTCCCAAAAACTGGGTGTAACCATGTGATTCAGGTCAACGCAGAACCCATTCTCATGTGGTGCAGATACGGATCGGGGGCAGATTCAGGACTTGCAAGATGGGGCGGTTTTTGACATTTTCACTGTTTTCCCAGGGAATAATTCCTGAATGTTGATGAAAGTATATTTAGTTGTTTTTTTTTAAACGATATGGAAACGTGTTTACCTGAGGGGCTTCTCCTATGTGGAGGTGGCTCTTTTGTTTGGTTCCACAGATCTGTCTCAGGTGGAGAATCACCAGCTCATTCTCCTCTTGGTCTGACACAGGCTTCAGTTTCTGTACACATGGACAAACACTCAAAACTCAGGATGTAAAAAAGTTGTTTTTGGCTTTCCATTGCCAAAAAAAACGTCACTAGTGCACTTTCTATAAACTTTACCTGAACTCGCTCAAAGACCTCAACCTGCTCTTTGTCTGTCAGCTCGGACATAAATTTTTGGATTGCTAGCTTTGCTCTGGGTGGGTACAGACCTGGAAACAGAAATAAAAAATACTCTTATTTTGCTTTAACTAGACAGAGTTATAAAATATGAATGAGTCAGGTCGGAGAGAGGTGTTAGATGTGTGACTGGGTTCACGTGGTTTAACCTTCAATCCGCTCGCAGAGCTTATGCAAGTCGTGCATGGGGCAGGCTTCACAGAGCTGGATCGGGGTTTTGTCGCTCTGCAGGGCCGCTGCAGTAGTGAAGGCCTGCTTCAGGGTCAGCATCACCTCGTCCACCTGACACACACACACACAGTCAAACAGAGGACAAGACAAACACACACACACGCAGAACGGCAACACAGATATTTTAGTTGAGATTCAAGTAAAATATATGGCTATGACCTCATTCAGACATCAGCCCTGAGTGCTCCAATCACAAGTCGTGAGCGGCAAGTTCAGGCCTACTCTGACATCCTCCCACCTGCTACAGTTTGGCAATGAATCAAACATAGGTTCCCTATTATAAATCTCAATACTCGGATTTGCTGCCACGTTATCAACGATGACCATTTCTCTCACTCACGCCAACACACACACACACAATAAATCTTTGTTTGCACGGCAAGACTGTTTTTACCCAGCCAATAAAATGCCAGGTGTTGGGCTGACAGGTGAAATTGTTCCGCTCTTGTTGGAGCACTTAACTTAAAACTGTCGACATGTGAGCGGATCTCTTGGGAGGGATTGCTTAACCAGGTGTGATCGGGGCCTAAGAGAAAACGCTGAAGTCATCATCATTTCTGTCATCTGTGCGACTTACCAGGGACTCACTGGCACACTGGAAAACGTAGCACACATACTGACGGGGCCCAGACTCCGACTGGTCCCTGACAACCAATCCAAAATGGTCGGTCTGTTTGATACCCTGGGACAAAGTCAAGAGAAACGGGAAAATATATTTCAGCAAAGGATTGGCATACTTTTATACATTATACTGAAAATAAGAGCACTGAAAACATAATGGCTTTTAACATTTTAACATTTTCTACTTTTGATTCAATTAATATAATGACTGGCTCACACTAGACTCTACATTATCTTTATTCAGGGAGTGCATTTGAATTTGGGACTGCATCAGACTCCATCACAAAAATTAAACACACGATTAAAAAAGCTCTACTGCAGATTTGTGCATCCAAAAAAAAAGCAAACATTTAGTCTGAGCTCATGGTCTGAGTAGAACTGCGGCAGAGACACAAGAGAAAAACTTTGGGTGTGAATATAAAAATAAACCAACCTGACAGCAGGATGAGATATCTTTGAAGTTCTTCTCCAGCACCACTGTCTTGCTGTCCGGACTTATGAGGTTCACTTCAAAACGCCCCACCTGTGGTCACACACATTAAAGCAAGAGCTTACAACACCTTCATACTGTCTGCAGATCATGGGCATGACTCAAGGCAAAGCGTATATCAAGTCAAGTATCTCATGACAAGGGCTGCGACTATTCTGAGACCCGTTCAATGACAGACGTAAACTCACACACCCCCAAAAATCAAAATCAAGGTCAACACGTGTGCAGCAACGATTTTTCCCATAATTGACTGCTATGTGGAGTATCATATTGAGTGTTGTGCTCCAGTTTTTAAAATTAGCTCCATGAGGAAATGGGCACGGCGTGAAAGCCCTCATGCTTTTTAATGAAGTGGCGGCCTTCTGGTTTGAGCAGTCGCAAACTCGGCTCAGGAGTTACAGCCTCTTTAACTGCAGCAGTAACACGGGGCTGAGCGAGTCCGTACATAATGACTGCCAGCCACGTGCACATAAAAATGATTTGCAGCCAGCGTGGAGCTCGCGGGCTGAACTGAACGAACGCAGGGAAGGGTTCAGAGCACCAATCTGAGAGCTGAGGTGAAAAAGCATTTGGTTTTCCTGGTGTGACAAACAGGATCAAGTTTGAGACAATTTATGATTTGGGGAAAACCAACACATCAATCTCGTAGATGGAGGAGAATATTTATAGTTCTGCCTACACACCTGACGTACAGTACAATCTTGGAGTAAATCCAAAGAGCATTACATTGTACGTTATCCTCATTCCATTCAGTTTACTGCAAATGACTGCAATTATAATAGATCCCTTTGTTGAGCCGGGCACTTGAGAGCAAACTCAGCCTCTTGTCAACGGACTGGAAAACTACAAACAGCAGGGTTTAAAGAGAAGATCATCTTAATGAACCAAAACTTTTCTGTATTAAACTTCCTGTACCTGGAAGAGCATGGTGCGGTTCTTGTCCGCGTCAGACGGCTGAACGTGGTTTGGTTCGCTGGCGTGTCGGCGGCGTGTGGGGCCCAGGATGACGCCTTCCCCCGGCTTCCGCTGCAGACCCCCGGCCAAGCTGCTGCAGCGCGTCCGGAACTCCTGAGGCTCCTCGAACCCGGAGTCCTCCAGGATGCACTCGGGGAACGCTCCTCGCAGGCTGCTCTGACTGACGCTGCCGGAGAGGCTTTTACCTGTGCATCAGACACAGATACATACAAATGTTATATATATATATACTCATATTTGTAACCTGTAAGACATTGCTCACACTTGTTATTGTGCACATTTGCAACAACTTCTTCTAATTCACAATTTGAGTTCTTTACCTCCGGTCACATCCTCCTCTCCAGGAACATCGGGGTCTTCTGCACTCTCGTTCAGAGCAGAAGAGAGCGGGTCTACATCCCCCCCCATGAGGAACTCCACGGGGGCGCTCTCCGTGGACCCCCGCTGGCCATTGAGCAGCCGCAGCCGCTTGCGCTCGACCTCGTGCTGACGAAACTTATCGATGCAGTCGTCGATTATGGTGGACGGAGCTTTCTTGTGCCCAATCGTCACCTGTAATTTATTTCAAAATCGATTAAAACGACCTTGTTAAATGCAAATGCGCCGTGTACTTGAACTTGTGCTTGACGTACCTTGCCACAATAAAGCACTTCAAACTTCTGGGAGTTGTAAAAAGCCTCCTCTGCTTCCTGTTTGGGCTTGGCACCGTCCTTCAGGGCGGATTTGGACACCTGGCGAATGCTGCTGATCACCTCAGGGACCTGGAGGAAAAGGCAGAGAGCCACGACGGGATGTGATGAATAGGAAAGACGTTGAAAAGGAAAACTTGTAACAAAAGAGAATGGGAAGGGAAATGGAACCAAATGCCAGGGGAGGATTTCTCTGCAGCAGAATAACAAGAATCCCAGAACTCAACATAACTGACGTCGGCACATTAATGGCAAGAGCAATAATATATTTCCCAAGAAAAGCCCAAATAAAAAGGACCTTTGCAGCAACTGAACTAGAATGAGATCTCTTTAATTCAATCAAGCTGCACCAAATTGCACAAATTACAATCGTAGATATCAGTTCCCTACATGTGCCTGATTTTATTTCATCAAGGTGCATGAATTACTGTTGAAAAATGCCCTATCTTTTAAAGTTAAAGATCTACATCTGCCCTCTGATCTAGATCTGCACCTAAATGTATTGGACTCTTCCCAACTGCATCCTTCCACCAAGTTGGAAGGATTCTTACAAACAAACAGACAAAACAACGAAAAAAACAAAGGACAGGTATAAAATCATAACCTCACGGTTAGGGATTAAAACATAACCAAATAGTGTCATTATGTCCATACAGACCACGATGTAGACTCAATCCACAGACCACAGAACAAGATAAATATCTTCATATGGCATAAACAAGTCACAGGGCCTGAATGTATTTTGCAGCTCAGCCTGAGATGTGAACTATCACAAGCTCGTCAAACAACACTGGAGTCAGAGGTCGCCAAGGGAACCACGGAACACCCACACCCTGCAGGACAGAATAAGACAACAAAGACTTGAAGGTCACTGAGCAATGTGCGCTACTGGCACTTGGTTCAACACCCGCAGGAAACAGACAAAAGTCACAGCACCTTCCTACTAACTCTCATCCAAACAACAGACAAACAAGTCAAGACAGAAACTTAGTGAACTCTTAAGCAATTCTTGAAAACTCGGTCCATCCTTCAGTCATGAGACACTTTTACAGTTGTGAGTGGAGAGAGGAAAGGTTCAGAGGACAGGGAGCACTGAATCACTGCTGCACTAAAGATATTTGGCAAGGCAGCTCTAGAAAGAAAACAGCCTGGAACCAGGAGGCACAGCCAAGGTCGGCCGAATACAGTTCTTAAGACAACAATGAGTGCTGAAAACAAACAGTGCGCACATCTATTGTATCAGATAAGTGCTGCACACTGGCCGCTGTGCAAATATATTCATAAAGTGCACTAGGGAGGGACGTTATGTAACAAAGTAATTCAGAGGTGCGACCAGAACGGCTAAGAAGCGAGAGGGCAGACACACAGTAAGGGATGGATTGTGGGAAAAAACAATATCCCATGTAACAAAGTGTGTCCCTGCTGTTCACAGAGGTTCATGTGTGAGACACAGAGATTCAATGGTTGTCGGTCATACAGCTGCTGCTGTGGCTGCAGGGGCTATTTTGAAAGTCCCAGTTTTCCAAGTCCCGGCCTTCCCAAGGGTTTGAGGCGAGGACGGACAGAGGCCTGTATTGAGATGAGGAAGAGGGCGGATGGAGGGGGCGGAGGGCTGTTAGTGATACACACTCAAGCCTTCTTTTCTTACAAAAAAAAACTCTGACCTTTGACATTGATTATCTAACTGTGAGCTAATTTATTTGCTTGTCTCTTTTAGAGATATGATAAACTCATCACTGTCGGCATTTAAAAACAAAAACCAATGCGGCAGTAAACGTTGACCATTCCCATGAGTTCTAGTTTTGTCCTCAACTTGAAAATCCTGGGCCACAATGTCCCCTTGTCCTTCGCAGTGCAGCACTCGTGATATGACAGGAGATAACTTGTCGAGAGAGAAGACAGACATTTGTTGAAGTTGTTGTTGGCGGTCGGTAAAAAGGTCATTACGGAGAGATGGTACAAGGCCAGGGGCGGATCCAGCGGCAGGGCCAGGGGGGCACCGGCCCAAGCCCCTGACGTGGGTCTTTGCTCAGGGCTATAGAGCTTGAGGCACACAAGGGATGACCTACAGTAAATGTGTACCTTACTGTCAGTGTGCATGGATGTTGTACATTTTTTTGTACCCTTTATGGCCCGTGATTTATGAAATCATAGATCTGCCACTGCACGAGGAAGAACCGCATTTTTGTGGAAACAGGGCGATCCAGATCTTTCCATGTTTCTTTGTTTGTTGGTGTTTTTTGGGGGATGGGGTTGATATTTCTATTTCGGAAAAGCAATTAAAAATAGCGTCTTAAGAAAATAATTGGAACATAATAACCTGAACCTTGTCACCAGAAGGCACAGTGTGGACAGAACGTTCTTGTTTTGGAAAAACTAAGCACTAATGCTACGAGGTCGAGGTAACTCCGAGGCCTTGCCGGCCCGGGAATCACAGCTGGTCTGTCTGGCCCTGTGTCCCTCGCTGCTATCACTGAGGGGGGAACTGAGCGCCGTGTCAGGAGCCGCTGGATTATACATGGGTAAGATGACGCCTCACCACCATTTGATCTGATTAATTATTTGTGCATCTCCCCAGTACAGAGCCAGAGAAGGTGTTCACTCCCTGGCAGGAGAGACAGGCACAGACAGGCAGGAAATCTATTCAAACAAATCCTCCCACCCTGACGTTTCTTCGCGGTGCCTAATTTGCTCCTCTCATTGCCAGGGTTTATGAAATGATATCACTGACACGAGGTCCAGAGCTCGTCTATATCAACACCAGCAGGCGGACTCAGCTTTAAGAGCTTAGGGGGAAAGCAAACAGGAGGATTGTCCTGAGCGCTGGATGGCTCACGTCCTGTCAAACCTCTGAGACGTTAGTTCTGCTGCTCTTATCGGCCACGTTGAGCCAAACAACAGGGAAACAGCGAGGTCCCACCGAATCTGCAATCAGGCCCAATTAGACTTCTCTCAGACACACAGGTTATCACTGTGTCAATACAAGATAAGGGTGAAAACAGACAGAGACAGAAAGAAAGGGAGAGAAGTCCGAATGTCGGGTCAGAAGCAATGAAAGATTTAACCCTGTTTAAGTTAAAGTAATCGATGTATGTTCTAACGCAGCAAATGAGTTAAAACTGGTTATTTAATTAAATTATATGTTTTATGACATTGTATACCTTATACTTCGTAATCTGGATTTTAAAAAGTGCTCTATAAATAAAGATTATTACTCTTATCAAGGAGGATATGTTTTCTTCTGCGTTTGTTTATTGTAAGATTGTGCAAAAACTGCAGGACAAGTTGGTGGGAGGATACCACATGGATCAGGATAGACCCAATTAAAATGTGTGTAAATAAGTGAAGGTCAGGGGGCGGATTTTTCAACATTAACTTGATTTCTCAGAGAATAATTCATGATCTTGATTTTAAAAATATCAAGCATATTCATGAGTTTGTGAAATCTGGTGCAGATCCACACAAAAATCATAAGGGGACTGTGAAGCCTATTATATTAATATCAAAATTGACAGCTGATCTTCCTGTACAAAAAAATGTATCAATTAAAGTGAACTAGCTCTATTATGTGTTCACATGAATGAATTGTTATCCTTCAGTCCACGTAATTCAAGTGCCTGCAGCACTTTGAGGATTGTCTCTGAAGACACTTCCTGCCGTCACATGTTTGTATGTGAACCTCGCTGCAGCTACAGTGTGATGTCCTCACACCTGGCCTGTGCTTTTTCCATGCGCCTGAGGACAAACTGGATGCCTCGGTTTGACAGACTTGTTGTGTCCCAGCTGAAAACAAAGCAAGTCAAAAGCTCACGTGTCCCATTAACACAGGATCAGAGTTCTCAGGTCATATAATCGAATGGGAAAAGAAAAATCACAGTGGGTCAATACAGCAGTGACACAAAGTGGCTTTTTATGCATGAATAAAAATGATTTTTTTATCGTGTGTCAAGAAGAGCATTCAATTTGATCTGTTAATTGACCAAATGGTGTAAAACCAATGGGCTACAACTAAACTGCCCATAATGGGAAAACCAGGAAGTAAAACCAGGCAGTATTTTCATGCAGAGTTAGTATGTCCTTGTTTCCATGTGACTTGGAACAATGAACTGTTCCTGATGCCAGTTCTCTGTCAGAAATCGGTCGCAACAACCAGGTAAACATATCTGGTCTCTCACGTCTTGTTTTGCAAGAAATCCATTCATGTAAACAGACAGTGACGCGGCCACATCACCTGCTCTGGCTTATGCATGTGAGCACAGGTGTGGCAAAGAACAGGCCGATCCAGAGAACAGAAGAAAAGGCATGCTTGGCTTTGTGTTCCATGATGACACAAAGATCTAGAGCAATGTCAGCAGTTAGATAAAGAGGACTTTTACTTTGCCCCACCCTAGCTTTATGGCAAATAGTTGATCCCCAAAACTCTGATTTTGGAAAGTCAAGTGCTCTCTGCTCATGAAGGTGTCTCCCTGTCACCACGTGTCGCTGGATGACAAGCAGCGCTGGTGAGTCAGCCGAGGGTGACCCCAGGGAGAGATTCCTCTGAGTTCCAGTTCCAAGTCTGGGCAGGGGTGGCAGCTCACACCCTTCAGGACAACACTGTGTGTTATCGGCTTGATAATGGAACAAGTGGGCTGAGCTGAGCCGGTGTTGAATGTGCGCTTGCTGCCAGGAGGAGTCTCACAGGGGATGTGATTGAGTATCTCTGAGCCTGAGCTGCATTATAGGTGGTAATGAAACAATAAATCAACGTGGATGGTAAATTACCTCCACTAAGAAGGTAATGTTTTCTTTGTGTGTTTATTTCTCTGTCTTTCTGCAGCATCACTCAGAAACTACTGACCCGATTTGTTTTTTTTTGTGTGGATCTAAATAAAAAGATTCTGGAATAGTTTTTGGTCCCTTTCTTTAAAAGGGTGAAAGGGTACCTCTCACCAGAGGTATGCACTCTCTTCGCCATTTGACACTATTCTGGCACAATATTCTGTATGTCTGTCCCGTTGCCATGGATACACTAATGAAGGGTCCAGAGATGGCTGAGCGGGCCTGGAATGGCTAAATGGCCGCACCTTATGCATAACCAATGACAGCTGGGTCAGAAATATAATATATACTTGGACTGAAGTCGTATTCAAAGCTGAGGAAGACAAGGAAACACACATTCAGTGTTTAAAGGCTTTGCTTTGTTAGCGATTCTTTGTCATTTGATTTAACCTTTCACATAGTGCCACACGTCTTCCCACAGGGTTTGTACAATGTCATGTCAACAGCCAAAAATAGATCTGAAAACAAGCCTGTTGCCCAGAAGCAAAGTTAGAATTTTATCCTGCTTCCGTTGGCAGGAAGATCATTTCAGAAGCACTTTGAGAACCTGTGTATAGATAACTGGCAAATAGTCATATCATCAACCCTAGTTGTGTGGCAGCATTGGGCTGATAGAATAACCCATGCATTCTACATGGTCCACCAGGCACATGTGCTTTAGCTCTGCTGGCTGCCAAACCAGTTTATGTTGCATAATAACGCAGGATGAGGAATGTTCAAGATGCCTTTCTGACTGCTGTGTACAGGAGGATCCGTGGCAGGCGCCTCGAAAGTTCCTCTTCCTCGATCTCATTGCCTCTTCTGCTCTCGGGTCTTGCGCAGGCCCCGCACATACCACAGGAAACATGATACAACGCAGGCATGTTTGAGTTGGACGCAAAAACATGGCGCACAACACATGGTACCTGTGTGTGAAAAATAAAAGTGAGGGTTTCCTGGTTCACGGCGGAAAACAAGTCAAACGTGATCACGTGGAAAACGGTGTAGGTTGAGTTACAGCAAGTTAAGGAGAATGTTGGCACAAACCCAGACCAAGCGATTTCCACAAGAGACTATGTATTAAGCAGTTTATTCTAGTTAACTAAAACTCTCAGACACACACATCAGTGTCATGCATGTGGAGAACAAGACCACAAGTCATGACTGCATGTCTGATTTTTCTACACCGACTCCTGGATTTTGACTCTTCACCACATATTTCAGTTCATTACCAAGAACCTGCACACTGCTCAACATGTAAATGTGCTGACACAATATTTTGCCATTTGACTTGTTGTCATCACACACCACAGGCGGAGACGTCTGATCCCCTGCAGGGGGAGGGGGGCTACAGATATGGATTAACTTTGCCAAAATAAAAAATGCAGGGTGCTCATCCTCACTGACCGCTGACCTAAATACTTAATACCAAAGCAAACATGTTTGGTCTATTGACTAATCTACTGTGTTTGTGATTAAAATGGCACAGTTGTGACCTCAGGGACATATTTTTTCATTCAGGCTTTGTTTAGTGTTAACACTGAGAGAGCCAGGGCTCTCTGTGTGTGCATGGGTGGGCCTCCATGTGACATCATGGGGATTTATAAGAGTTTTAAATTTAAAAAAAACTCCGGAATGGGAGAAAACATTCACATTACAGGAAGAGACTGTAGTTGAAAATGTGAGCAGGACGTGGAGGGCATTGAATCTTCATCATCATCATAAGACATAAATAGTTTCCCCACTAATTCTGCACTATTTTCTCTGTGTGTTGTCCTGGTCTGTCCCTGCTCCTGGCACAGCTGCTGCTCTGGAAGTGTCCCAGGGTTATTTCTGGGCACCGGAGCGGCCCGACCTACCTGGCTGGGGTCGCCGGCCTTGAAGACGTGACAGGACATGTCGGACTCCGGGTTGTCCGGCTGGCCCCGCAGCAGATAGGCGAAGTAGGTGAGGTCGTTGCTGTTGTGGATGAAGCGAGAGATGAGCTGCGCTTTGTGCTCGAAGATGAACACCGATGAGTTGTTGCTGCTGGAGGGGACGCAGCGCACCAGGGGCGGGTTGAGGACCAGCTGGACCTCTCTGGGCTGCACCACGGGGCCGCAGTCCCCCCTCTCGCCCCGCCGCCGGATCTCGGCCACCAGCCACGGCAGCATGGGCAGGGTGGTGCGCCTGTCCAGCGAGGACCAGCCGATGTAAGTCAGCGTGAACCTCCCGTCCGACTTGGGAGGACTGCTCTCCTTCTCGTCCGGACCCTCCATGTCGGTCGTGGACGTCTTCGTGGGACTAAAAGACTATGGTTTGAAAAGATGACACAGATGGACCATTCCCTGAGATCACAGCCAGGAGCAGTTGGGGTTAGTTTGCAACAGTTTCCATGTCCGCGTCCACAGTGAAAGTTCACACAACACGACGCACAACATGTGCTCGTCCCGATCGGCTGCAGCTCTCCATGTTATCCAAATCCACCCAAACCCTCTGCGATGGACACTTTGCCTTGCAAGGTTTGTAGTCTGCGCCCCGGCTCCGCTCCTCCACTATTTGCATGGGCAGGGAGTCAAAGGCTGAACAACCCTGTGCTGTACCTTCCCAGGCTCGCTTTGCTAAAACGTGGCTGTGGATGTGGCTCCTGTGTCAACACAAGTAGCCCAGAGGAAATCTGATTTCTTTACGTCGCTCCTGAGCGCGCACAGCGACGCGACGCAATTTTACGCAGCGCCTACAAACCCAGTTGTGCACAAAGCTCGGCTGGCACCGCCACGCTTTTCCTTTCCTCTGGGTTTTTGTATGAAAACACTGATGCTTGAGGTTCGCCAACCTCTCGAGCGTGATCCTTTCTTCCACAGCGCCTCGGAGGAGGAGCGGCTGTCTGCGCGCTGACGACCCGTCCAACCCTCCCATGTGCTGGAGGAGTGGGCAGGGCAGAGCCGCCCCGTGTGAAACGTGACAGGGAGGAGGCCCCGCCTGTTCTCACCCTCAGCATAATAACTGGAAAAGTCTCTTCCATGGCCGGGTGGAAAGTGTCTGCAGCAGCCCCCAGCCCCCATGGACCTCCAGGCCAACACTTACCATCCACCAGATAACAGCAGGGCAGCAGGGTCCTGATGGAGGCACCAAGAAAATTCAAAATTACCTCAAAGTTGGGCCGATTTCAAATCTTAATCTATAGATTTATATTAAACACTAATTTCCACATGCTACCATAATGAAATCCAATGTTACTGTCCTTAAAAATGAATGAAATGTAAATGTGCCAAAGATCTTTGTGTACTATGAAAAATAATCGTATTCTCTTACTGTTATAATTTGTAATGTTAACTCAAAATGTTACTTTAATCAATTTAACTTAATGTATGTTTTTTTATTCAATCTGTGTTTATGCTCTAAATCATATGGTGATACTTACTGTTAATTTTGCTTTATAGACATTTTTAAGTGTTAATTAGTCAGTAAATGTTCTACTGTAAAAGGCAAGAGGAAAAAACATTAAACTAATATCAGTTTATAAGCAGGCACTGGTGAATCCAGGTTTCTGGAAAGCTGTAATCACATCTGATGTGCTTCATGCACCACAGGACTTGCATCTTCCAAATGCCATAAATCCACCCATCCCCAAAATAGTAGCTTTGCCATATATAACCTTCCATCACTGGGGCAGTTGCCACTAAACCCCTGCAAGCTACCATACCCTCATACTGCTGGTGGGTCACATGAACTGAATTCATAAATGAATGAACTTTTGTGTGCACACCTCCACCAAACAAGGGTAAACAATCCTATATGATTGTCTTTCTCTCATGAAATATATTTTAAGAAGTGGTCTGATAACCTAAAATACCGGTAGTTATTTGTCATCAACTCTAATTAAAGAAAGTTTAAAAAAACATCCTGGATCTACCCCTGAACCTAAATTTAATGGGTTCTTCTCAGACCCAGATCCAATCCCTCCACAAGTTTAGTGGAAGCTGGTTAAGTAGTTTTGTTTGTAACCAGCCAGACACACATGGGTCATAAGATACTTGCTAGAGGTAAATACGCCGTTGTACACAATCTGGATAGTAACAGCATCCCTCACTTTGCTGCAGATCCTCTGGACTCTCCACCAGAACACCAACAGATACTCAGACTTCACACCTGCATCTGTGAACTATTTCTAGCATCTCTCTGTGGATCATGCAGTAGTCAGATGGTAAACAGTGACGTTCATTTACTGATTCCTTTGTTAGTGTATAACTGCTTTTACTTAATCTGCTCTGAGATGGGAAGTTGATCAAACAACCAAGCAATGAAGATTTACATTTAATAAGTATTTAATACTTAAAATGAGGATGGAGGTAAACTCAGAATCACAATAAACACTTAAACGTTATCAAGAAAAACATAAAGAGCAAAATAATTTAGACAAAAATGACAGGACGGTTTGTTAATATGGACAATTTTAAACATTATATGAAACTAAATAGCATTCATCATATTGTAAATCAGAACAATAACAATCTCTTACCCTTGATCTGAAACAACAATACATTAGCTACCGTGTAAATGTATAAGGACAAAGCCAGTAGAAAACGGATTAAAATAAACCATATCAATATTCTACATTCTGTAATTAATGAACAAAAATATTATTAGTCATGGATTTGTAGTATTAGCAGTGTACAAAACACCACATTAAATTCCTGATATCTGGATGAGTTGATGGGAGGGTGACACGTACACTGAAATAATGGCATTAAAATATATAAACTTAAAGGCAAAGCTGAGAGTTGCAACAAATCGAATGCACATTTTGCAAAACAGCAAAACAGCAAACAGACAAACCCCAGTGCCAATACTACTCAGGTTCCACTGCTATCACGCACTGATGTGTTACAGCCATCATACAGTCTCCATTGAAGCTGCCATCTCCTTGAACTGCTTGTGAAAGTTCTGCAAATGAGAAATCGTATTTATATAAATAAATCTTATTATTTAATAAATCACACCAACATTACATCACATCAATAAAAACAGACCTGGAACTGTGGAACGGTCATTTCAAAAGACTTCAGACAGATTTGTCCCGAGGGCTCAGCGATCTTCAGCAGCAGACACACATATGGAGAGTTGAGAGACCGGCAGGTGTCGGAGGTCACCGCCATCCCAAGCTTCCACTGGATGTCCACTAGCTAGACAGATGCAGCATAACAAACAAAAATTGAAAACAACTCTGTGTTCGGGTCATCAGAAAATATTTGAAAATGAGCGACTGCTTTTCTGTATTAAATCTGAACGTACCTGGCCGATGCTGAGCATTGCCTGTACCTCCTGCTGAGTGTGGACTGATGCACCATGTTCACTCCACAATCTGTGCAACACCTGCAGGGAAGCTTTAGACCACTTGTTGCTACTTTCTTCCAGCCTCGACACAAGCTCATCTCCTGACAGGTTGTCTTTCCCCGCTGACCTGATGACACAAATGTTACTGTAACACCTTATAGTACAACTGTGTGCTTATGTTTGTGTGACTTTCACAGAAGAAATAAATGTGAACAATATGATAGAAGACGTGTCCAGCAGTTGTAAAATCAGAGGAAAGATACCTGAATGTTAGCAACAGGAAACGGATCATGTGCTGCAGGGCTTCATGGTCAAATCTGACTCCAGCTCTCTGAAATGTCTGCTCAGAAGAAAAAAGTGAAATGAAAGAGGAACCTTGAAAAGTACGGGTGACTATGAGTTAAAAAATAAAAATCCAAGAAAATATACTCACATCAGACATTTGAGCTGAATCTACTCCTGTAGCTCGCCCTTGAAGATAAGACAGAATGTGCTGACACTGTGGAGATTCAAAGATTAGTTATCAGATGGAACCTCTGTAAAACCTCTATGCCTACAATACCACATCCTTTGCGACTTGTGCAGAGCACGGCTGCTAATACCTCTACAATGAGCAGTTTTACATGGCATTTAACATCCTGTTGTGTTAGCCCACTGGGAGGTTTAATCCACTGTAACTTCACCCAGTAGCAAGTTTCAAAACTAGACAAGAATAATTAATCATGTGCTTATGGTAATCAAACCAATACTAGAGACCAATGTGACATGTGACCTGTGTGGTGCTTCTCTTTTCTATGTTAATCACTTAGAAATGAATCAATATATGAATTAATTTATTCAATTGTAACTTGCTTTTAGCCTGCATGGTTTTATATATATATATATATATAATTTGAGAGAGCATATACTCACTGCTTCTTCTAGCAGATCTGGAGAAAGCCGGGAGATGTTGTCCACACTTTTGTTGATGCCTGTAATACAGACGTGAAGCAACTCATTTATTCTGAGGTTTCCCATAATACATTTGTGCTGCTATTAACACTGGCCTCAAGAGGATCAGTAATCACGAGCTGCTTTTACAGAGCCTGTACAGGGCGTTGTGCGAGTCTGACTATAGTAATAAATACATTACCAACTTGCCTTGAAAAGGCACTTACAATAAGATGTAGGATTTATATTATACTTATATCATATATTATTATTATGCATTGTTTCCCATTTGAACTGAAGATGGCTCGGTAGAAAAGTCTTTAACAATGTTTTATATTGTATCTGTATTCAACAAATAGACAAAATACATCAACTAATCGGGACACTAATGAAGGGAAATCTCAGAGGATAATAAGCAGGGCCAACAGATAAAGTATAAAATATGAAAAATCTACAGGTAGTTACAGACATCGAGTCATTTACAGTCGACCATAACTCCTGTGACCTAAACACATGTATACATTAATAATACACGAGTGGAACATATGGGGGCTAAGGTCCTGTGGAGGCTGTTACCAGATGTGCCTGGTACTGGTCCAAGACACATCCTGGATCCAGTTATCATCTCATCAGAACCCTGACTGGAGTTAGGGATGAGGCGACTTGGTTGTTATCGTTGTGGCGGGTGGGTTGGTAGCCTCCTGCTAGCTAACAGGGAAGTTAGCATGTATTCCCTGGGTGTGGTGGAGCGCTCCGTGTGATAAACACAACTCAGTGATCTTTCTAATACAAACAAAAACATGCTGAAAACACCATGAAGGCACGTGTTGCATGTTAAACCCACCACATGACACCTCTGCTGCGGCTGCTGGCATCTTCCCTCCTGGAGCTGTCACCGCGGTGTGAGCGCCTCCAGCTCAGCGAGCTTCTCCTTGGATTTGACACCTTCTGTGTCGAGTGGATTTAAAACGTGTATTTGGAGTGTTGGATTCTGGAAACAGACCTCAAACCAGCAACTCACCGATTAAACGACTTTTCACTGGACGACAGCGGCTAGTAGTATTACATTTACTCGTGTTTATTATCAGTGTTTATTGTTATCGTTAAAGGCTTACACCGCCACCTATTGTAACGGAGTGTGCACTACATGTAGGTTCTTCCTCTCAATATTCTCCATCCACATGAAGAGGAGTTTGACTTATTATTCATAAATGTCACCATGCCAATCTCTTCATGCAGAAAATGGAAAAAAGGACATGAACACAAACAGCTCTTTCTCGAATGAGCATTAACAAACAGTCTTGCACGTGGTTTTGTTAACACCCCTATAATAATGTTCCCATATTATATATTATGCAATGTAATACTTGAGAAAGTGTTCTGGCTGACTTGTTAAAAACATTAATTTTAGTATGAAACAAATCATCTGTAAATAAGTTACTGATGTTATGTGATAGCTCAACTTTTGTAGTAGTAGTAGTAATAGTAGTAGTAGTTGTTGTTGTTGCTGTAGTAGTAGTAGTAGTAGCAGAAGTAGCAGTACTAGCAGGAGTGAAAACAAATGATATATTTATATTTATATAAGACACGCAAACGTAATAATATTCTGGGAAATAAACAACTACAGCTGCTGTGAATCTGTCTCTCTGAAACACACCCATGACATTAGAATGATCCACTGTCGGTCTCATATTGTGGCTACAACATTAAAATATATCCATCTTGTTGATAAATAACCATAGTCTGTCTATCAAGGCTATATAAAAAGGATAAATTCATATATTTACAATGTATGTTTGTGTCGTTGAGCTCTGGCTGCGATGTATTTATAGTTTATAAACAACCGAACACCCCCGCGTTTCCCCTGAATGTCAGAGTGCGCTCTCCAGACGCGGAAGTGATTCCCAGCTGTCAGACGGGTTTATTCGAATCAGCTCTCTACCGGAAAGATTCTAAACACTCGACCTCTTCCTCCCAATGGACTCTCCACGATGGCTGCCCCTGGAGTCCAACCCAGAAGTCAGTGCTGTTCATTTGTCTATTTACTGTCTATTTCTAGCGAAGTCATTCATTGGCAGGCATGTGAGCCCCGCCGGCTAACTGATGCTAGCACCGAGAACAAAGCTACAGCCCAGAGCGGCCGCTCTGTTCTGCACTCACAGCAGTTTTACTCACTTTGTTTATCCGTGTTTTGTTTCTCTGCTCAGGTCATGACGAAGGTGAGTGGTTCCTCTGAGTCCAGATGCCATTGAATGTTCGCCGGCAGTGAGACGCACAGACTGGAGCACAGGGCCTCCTCCACAGCAGCGATGCTACCTCCAGTGTAACATCAAATATTGATGCAGTAATGTGTAGCTGTCTGGTTATAGCAGGAGTCACAGACCAGGGGGAGATTGAGCTGGATGCACTGGCAGCACACTGGGATTTCAAATGTCAGGAGCTGGTAGATTACAGTGTTCTGCAAATTATGTATAAAGCAGAAGAAGAAAAGTTTGCCTTCCAACATCCAGAAGAGTTATAATTTAAAAGGGCAGACATCTTTAAAAAGAACTGATTCAGAACCCAATTGATGGAACGCTGCAATACAGTGAAAAGAATCAGTTTATGGAACAATCTTGACAAAGAAACCAAAGAATTAAAACATCATTATATTTAGTAAAAAAAACAACAATAATTGAAGCCAGTTTGTTGAGAAGACATGATGAAATATGTTAATTAAGTTTTCATCAGTTTAGGTGTTTTTTTGTCAGGTGAATCGTCTTGTGATTCACCTGACATTCTTTGAATGGTATACAATTAACTGTAACTTAAAAACTAACTAAATAGAGGTTGATTTGGCCTGAAGCTATTTAAATTTTTTATTTTGTTATTTTTACTTTATTAATGAATATCTTGTGAAAGAGGGCCAGATTATATAAGATTATTATTCTTTTTGCTCAGGTGAATTCCCTTACACTATCAAAGGTTGCACTGCTCCCTCTGTGTCAGTGTTAAATTGCAAGTGCAGCTTATCTGTCATAAACAACAAACACTGGGTAATAAATGTCAATGCAAAAGAAGGAAATAAACCAAGATGTTCTCTCGTAGAAAAGATAAGACTTTATCAGTGTGGCTAATGTATGGCAAAGGTAAAAGATTGAAAATACTTAAGTTAATATTGTAGTATTTGTGTTTTGGGGGTAATTTATCAGTAATCTTAAGTTGTATACAACTTAACTTTATATTGAACTTGTCTGGATGATGTTGATGGACTATCTTCAGGTCTTTGTATGCATAATAATTTACTCTCGCCTCTCCTGCAGTTCGTTAACTGTCTGGGTATGAAGCCAACCTGGCAATTTGGAGACGTGTATGGATTAGATCCAGAGCTCCTCAGCATGGTGCCAAGACCTGTGTGTGCAGTGCTGCTCCTCTTCCCAGTGACAGAGAAGGTACTGTTAATGTATTCCTGCAACATTATTTGGTGTATGATTAACTGAAGATGTCTGTGCATGTTGTTGCACAGGGTTACGTTTATGCCATATGAAACAATGTTCAGCAAACATCTCTCCTATCTCATGCATCTGTCCAGTACGAGGCCTTCAAGCAAGAAGAGGAAGAGAAACTGAAAGAACAGCGACAGGAGATCTCTCCCGATGTCTTCTTCATCAAGCAAACCATCGGAAATGCCTGTGGAACAATAGGGTTAATTCATGCAGTGGCAAACAACAAGCAACACCTGGACTTTGGTGGGTAGTTATTTTATTTGCGTCGTACAGGGTGGTAGAGATGAGATCTTTACAGCTGTGTGATTAGAGAGTTGATCGTGTCTGTTGTTCGTTCTCCTCAGAGTCTGATTCTGCTCTTAAGAAGTTTTTTGAAAAAACCTCTACGATGACCCCGAAGGAAAGGGCTGCCTTCCTGGAAAAAGACGAGGTAGGAAAACGCTGAGGAACAAATATTTTCTCAAGGGGGGCACGATGAAGTGGTCAGAGAGACACATGAGTGAAAGACTATACTAAGTTTTGGGATTTGTTTGGTCACATAAGATAATTAAGGGTTTGCCGTCCTGCAATATTTGTCAGTTACTAAGGGAACAGCACACACAATGGTTTAGAGAAGATGGAGAAAAGTGATCTAAGTTTCCATTAACTCCCTTTTTTAATGATGTTATGACACAAGGCCTCAAACATTATTCAACAGAAAAATAAGAATGTGTAACAGCTGCATAGACTTGTTTTCCTTTACAGCGTATAATGTTGCCAGCTCAAACATTAAGGAGAAAATGTCCTTAAAGCTAATGTTTTACTTTTCCTACTTCTTGTTTCAGAGCATACGTGTAACCCACGAGTCGAGTGCACAAGAGGGACAGACTGAGGTTTGTACGAGTTTGAGATTTTCAGTTTTTTCTCAGGTCGCCTCTCTCAGATGTTTTCTGTTGAACTTTATTACTAAATGTCAAAGTTTTTGTGTTTGTCTCTTGTAGGCTCCAAGCTTAGATGATAAAGTGAATCTGCATTTTATAGCTTTGGTGAATGTCGGAGGACAGTTGTATGAACTGGGTGAGTTCACCACGAGTGAAGTATTTGTTTTCTCTTGACATGTTTTTGACAGTTATTACTTTGATTCAATATTTAAACTTAAAACAATGAAAACTCTTGATGAAGTGAAATGTTGTGGTTTTTTTATCCCCAGATGGGCCGGAAGCCTTTCCCCATTATCCACAGTAAAACTTCAGAAGACACTTTCCTCGAGGTATGACATCCCAAAATAAAACACACGTGCCTACGTAAAAATATCTGTTTAATCAGACTTGCAACTCATCACTTTCCTCTTGTGTTCAATTGCACTGCAGGACGCTGTAGAGGTTTGTAAGGTCTTCATGGCTCGGGACCCGCAGGAGGTTCGTTTCACCATCATTGCCCTTTCCAAAGATTCTTACTGAGGAACCTTCCCTGTGACCGGAGAGAACAAAGAAAACATTACTGCCAAACATTCTCAAGTGCTGACTTTATTGGAAAATGCTATTTCTTTTTCGAAGTACTTCAGAAAGTGATGTGGGGAAATTGATAAAATGTCAGGGATATCAATCTAAAGTTATATTGTTGTCAATAATTAGCTGCGCGTTAATCGCAACTGAAAGAGAATTTGGTCGTTCTTGCCAAGATGAAAATCTCCACTGCTGAAACATTTCTAACTGCAATACAGAGGACAGCTGCACTTAACTGACACTGCACTTAAGTGTGTTTACTTGGCATGCTTGGCTCTCAACGGAAAAAACACAAACTGTAACATTTCTTTTTTTACTTATTCAAACATACAAAATGTAGTGATTTGGTTGTGATCATAAATCGCACCACGTGTTCAAAAAACCCCTGAAGAGTTGTATTTTGCAAGGCTTTAGTTTCAGTCATGGCTTAAAGCTGTTTTCTGTTTTTAATGGTCTCATGAAATGTAAAAAAAATACGAAAGAATGTCCCTGACATCTGTGGCTCACTCTAACTAACTGAAAAGTGTGAACTGTACATCTGAGTGTTGGGTGCCTACATTTTTGTAATAAGAATTAGAAAGTCTGTCAAATAAAAGGCCCATTTATTAAACGTTTCTTTCATTGACCTTTCTATGTGACCCGTGGCTATTTCAAAATATCCATCTGTTTAAGTTTTTTGTGTGAATTCGATTTTGACAGGTTTATAGTCGGATGTATGTAACTGGAATAGACCTACCAGACCTATAAGAGCCTGATGAGCAATAACAAAATATCTTGGCACACTACATTGGGAATGTAAAGGGTGTTTATTTTAATGTCCCAAGGAACCTGCTCATTTTTCCCAGTATGCCAATATTTACTACTGATTTAAATCCATAAAATTAAAGACTGGTAAAAAAAGTTGTTCTTTTGAATAAACTGCTAGTAGAAAAAATAATAGTAGTATAACAAATGTATTTATCATATATTAATTAAAAATGTAAATAAATAATATTAGTGTACATAGAATATTTTACAGAGGTTTGATATACATATAAGTACAATCTTAATATTGCTGTTCAAGGCTGATCTCATTTTAACAACTTATATACCACTGAGGAATTTAAATCAATGCGTGAAACCTTTTTTTAAGGTTATCATAGGTTTTAGGTGAACAATATGAGTCTGCAAAGCAACTACAACGGTCAAATAAATGTAGCACAGAACCAAGAGGTCGCATGTCAGTTTAGTTTTTCAGGCTCTCCAATGCACCCTGACCACCGCTGCGTGGCGCTATAGGAAAGATATTTGAGGAACGAAGAGACTTGCAACTTTTTTCAGTAGGAAAGTTTGTCCAGACGCTTGGAAACTTTGTGGCATCCATGTGTTTAGCGGTCAGGAGACCTGAAGTAGTTTACAAGTCAATCTGGAGAGCTGTGTTGTAGTCTGAGGACATTATTTGTTGCTGCTTGTTGTTCGGTGAAAAGAATCCCTCTGTTCAGCATCTCGCCTGTTGCTCATGGAGGCGGTGAAGAACCTGGAATCGTATGAAATCCTCCAGGAGAGGGGGAAATAACAAGCCAGTATTCAGCTGCGGACCTGCGGGTGGTCCTCGGACCCCACTTTGGGAAACCGTCCAACCTTCCACAGCCTCCAGCTCTTGCAGCTCTTAACCTCCACTAAGGAAGGAGGACATTTCCTATCGGTGCAGCCCAGGTGAGGTGAGCCAGCACCCGGGTCCAGTCTGACCACACCACCCGTGCGTAAAAGGTGGAGGACGCCGAGCGCAGCGCAGGTGTGACGGGTGCAAGGAGCGGGTAGGTAGGCGGGTGCCGCCCGGTGAAGAAGAATGGAGTGCATGACTGTTACCATGTTGTATTCATCCCTTTGATGAGCTGGTGCATTTGAACAATAGGAGGCATATTTTCATGAATGAGGAGTGTGATGACTAAAAGTTCACCTGCGCTCTCGTGTGTCTGCGCTACAGACGAGTTGTTTTAAGTGGCTTCATTAGTGTGCGCCTGTTTGAAACTCGCCCTCATTCATTTCATCAGGCCATTAGGAGCAGAATTGGCCCGACGCTGCAGCTCGGACAATAAGTTCCTGTGATGGAGTGGCGTGAGCAGTCCTCTGTCGGCTGCGACGAAGCTTTCTCAGAGGCGCAGAGATGGATTGAGGTGAGTGAAAACACATTAAAAACGGCCTTCACGCACTTTCGTAGACATTTCAAACGCATGCATGATGACACAAAGATGAGATAAAGCTGGTGATCACTTTAGGAACTCTGTTTTTGTAGTTCTTTTGTGTTGATTCTTGATTTAGAGGCTTCAGTTAAGGGGATCTTGAAATCCTTGCTGTCACCCTTGAAGCAGTGTTTACCTTCAGTTCATCCCAGATTGAGTTATTTAAAGGTATGGCTGTAAACTGATCAGCTTCCTCAGCTTCTTGCCCCAAGGCTCCAGATAATGGCAGCCGGCATGGACCACTAGATGTATGGAGGCATGTGTCGCCTTTAACCTCTCCGCTTTGGAAGGTGGTGAGATCAGTCTTCTCTTTTTGCCACTACTAAAAATCTGTTATCTTATCTTCTCTGGATCTCTCTTCGGATGACAGACTCCATTCATCATTACTGTTCATTGTCAGATCTTGCCTGGACCTGCTCATCACTATATGTCCCTGAGGCTTTCAGGCTCCAGTTGCAATAGCGAGGGGAACATAGACCCAGCAATTAAGAAAATCTGTTTTGAATGACACAAGATGCTACTGTAAACACACATTCATAAAATGATGGGACTTTCACATGGTTTCTGAGGAAGAGATTAAACGTCTGTAAGTGCTGTTTAAGATGTCGGAGACGAGCAGACAACTTTAGTAGACCCGCGCGATAGCGTACATGATGTTCCTGGAAAATGTGTCATTTGCTTAATAGAGGATTCAACAGGTGATTCATTGTCTGTGGCAAAATACTTTATTTTTATGGACGTGCTGTGCCCACTTCTCTAACACGGTAATCAAAATGAGAAATGGCAAGCAACTCACACAAAAAAAGTGATTCACCAGCTCTTTCAATAACAGCCCCTTTTATTTCTCCAAAGTCAAATTATCCAAAGTTTCCATGGAGACTTCAGCCAGACTCTCACTCTTTTCTTTTCTCTTTACAAGCGGGTAAAAATTATGTTTCCTCATCTCACAAATTCTCATCCCAGCAGGGCGGCACGGAGCTGCTGCATGGCTGTAACTAAACAAATATTGTTCTAATTTCATGAGGGGTGAATCTGAATGCTTTCGATGTGACATCAGTGTCTCTGCACGCTCGCACACTGGCCCATTGTAGTGGCTCAGCCCTTGGACATGGGGTGGGGGCCATAATCTCAGGCCCCGGGTGTGTGGGGCGATTATGGGAGAGTGAGGAGAGCTGAACAAGCTGAGCAGGTAAAGGTGTGGAGCTGCTGTGCTTACAGGGAATGCATGAGAGGCCTGGCATGGAGGAAATACAGGGGCAGTCTGCTGCAGCACAGTTTCCCTTCAAAGACAGAGCTCTGTGGCTTCTGGTGGATTCTGTCACTGACTGATTAACAAGCAGCTCGGCCTCGCAGCACTTTAAACAGAGGCATGTGTGCGTGGTGGGGCTGCCGCTGTTAAAAGCTAAACGAAATGGTCTGGAGCCTGTCACATGGACACATTCCTGCATTAGCCACCGTGGCCGTGAACGCTGCCCCCCCCTCAGAGCCGATGGGCCGCGCTCCGCGACCACAGGGCCTATAGTGGAATAATAGAGGTCCTTGTTAATGTAACACAGAGGCCTTAAGTGTGGCTGTTATGACAAGCAGGAACAAGCGGCAGCGGTAATGCCGCTCACAGGTCACAGGATCAGATGGCGGCAGTCTGTCAACACAAACATGGTGCGTTATGAGTGAAAACTAAATAAGTATGCCATCAGTGATCTAATGATTACAGAATGTTTGGTTGTGAGTTGGTTTCAGTGTCAACAAGCACGGGCTACAGTGACAGACACATCATACCAGTTCTCTCTGTTCTGGTCTGCGATGGGCAAGACTTTGTTTTCTCCATTCATCGAGGTGTTGCCCAGAATAGTTGGAATACCTCCTTTTAAACAGGTTTATAAGGCAGAGCTTCATTCCAGCAATCGATCTGTTCTCAGGTTGTAGTCTGTATTTAAGGTGTCAGCTCTCCCCTGTCTTTGCTTTGAAAAGGACCATATTGGGTTTCTTAAATTCTCTGGAACAAAGCCGCCAATCCCAGGTAACACGATCCTGTGTATTTCTATAGATTCGATAGTCATGTAGCACTGGAACAACTCCATGCTTCCTTAATGTGGTTTGCATGTGATTCCACATTTTGCTGTTTGATGCTCTGGATGCTTCAATCAAGGGCCCTGAAATGCAACTAATGACCAATTCTGATAATAGATAGATAAATAGATAGATAGATAGATAGATAGATAGATAGATAGATAGATAGATAGATAGACTAGACAGACAGACAGACAGACAGACAGACAGACAGACAGATAGACAGATAGATAGATAGATAGATAGATAGATAGATAGATAGATAGATAGATAGAAGAACAAAGAATTTATAAACTTCAGCTGATGCTTATTTAAAAAAAAGAAACAGAGACCAATGTGCTCTAAATTTACAAGCTACATTAATTTTGAGAATATTTTATCTTCAAATTTTCGATTTACCAAGAAAAACATTGATGAAACAGTATACACTATAAACAGTGATATATACAGTATATGGAAAAGTATGTTCAATCCTGTGTTATCAAAATTCTGCCCATTTCCATTTACTGGGTGGCAGCAAATACAAAATGCCAGAGATGGATATCCATCTCAAAACCTCAAAATAAAACCATCTGCATGGATAGAGGCCACAAGAGGTGAGTTAGAAAAGAAAAAAGAAGCCAACACCAATAAATTTGCACTCGCATGTAAAAAAAAAGACAGAACTTTCCATCCATAACCTTTCTCCTTTTTTTTAAATTTTCTACCCTTCCACTCTGGTCCTGCAGCCAGTAGCCATGAACTGGTTTCCACGACCCACGTCACAGGGTTCCTTCTTGTGCCAGGAGCTTTTGATAGGACAAAGAATTCATCACGTCACTGTGGCACTGCACATTTTTTGTTTTCATTTCAACTGTTTTCATAGGGGGCAATTAGAAACCAGGCCACATGCATTCAGTCACACACACACAGACACACACACACGAAGCTGGACCTCACACGAAAGGCCGTGTTACATGTCAGTGTAACTGTTATTTTGATATGCTGATTATTTTTTTTCTCGTACTAATGGCCTCCCCGGTGTTATATTTGTCTTGAGCGAGAACCCTGGAATAGTTGGATGACGTCCCTGTCGGCCTCCGACGACCCCATGCTCCCCTGTCCTCCGCAGAAGGAACAAAGAATTTTAGCAAACAATTATAAGGGGTGGGTGGTGGTTGTGGTTTTGTTGGAGGGGGGGCTGCATCCGCACAAACCTTGAATAATGCTCTGCCTCAGTGCCCGGCATGAATAAACAATAGCTGTGGTCACGGACGCAGGGAGCCTGTTGATTCCTCTGATTATTTGTGTTCCACCAAGTTACCTTCCTTGGTTCACTGCAAATATAATAATTGATTTCCCAGATGTATCAGAGCACTTGGAGAGCCAGCGATGAACTCTGAGGTCCAGTGTTTCGATCACTTAGCGTGAGTCATCATGAGACTCCACACGTTCAGCCGCACATTCTTGAGGGGAGCAAGCGAGGCTGCTTGATTTTTGCAGGAAGGCAATCTTGTTTTTTCGAAATCTCTGCCCCTGCCTTAAATCGCCCCCTTTGGAGCGGCAGTGTGTTGCTGCAGATTAGAGTCGTTATTCCACATGGCAGATTCAACAGAGGGGAGAGAGAGGGCGAGAGAGGGCCGGGTCTGAGGGGGAGTTAATACCCCTAATGTCCAGGATGGAGACTAGAGACGTGTTCTGCTACAGCCAGCTTAGTGCCAGCTCGAGTCCCGCCTCACACACTTGGACGAGGAGATATTATCTCAATTAACCCATTAATTCTGCTTGGGTTATGTAGCTTCGAAAAGAAAGAGACACAAAAGCAACAAACACCTTTTAAAAGCGTCACTGAAAGAGGGAGTTACACTTATTGTTGTGCATTTTCCATCTGTATTGTTTGTTTCCATGCATGTGAATCCAAGCTGGTGCCCCCACATACATAGAACAGTAGGGGTCAGGATTTCATGCGACAACTGCAGCGTCTGACTGACTGCACACCGCACTGTAAAGTTTACTGTGAGTCTTAGTGCGTCTGTCTGTGTTGTTTGTGTCTGGTTTTATTTTTGACTCATCGAAGGAGAAGTTGGCGAAGACCTTTTGTGTGTTTAGTAAACAAAACAAGAAACAAGTCTTTCCCAACAGCAGCTTATTCACATTGTGCATTGTGTTGTAGCTGCAAACAGCCGCTGTGTCAAAGCTTTAATCTCATTTGTCCATTACAACATGGTCTAATTCTCTTGGAATGATGGGTATTTGAGGCCTTGCCCATGTCAGGTTACCCAGGGCGTGTTCTCAGGTGTACGTTTCTTTCAAAAATAATAATAGTGTCTTCCTTTCATCTGTCCGATTGCTCCAGTTTCTCCTGTCCTCCTCAGCGTGACGGCCTGTACTTAGCCGGGCCAACAAGTGCTCCAGTTTTTTGTCCTTTATCAGTGAAAGGAAAACGGGGACAAAAGGACAAAACACTTCATCCACGGAACATTTGATCAATTTGGTTGGCACAACCAGTCCAACTTGTTTGGCTGTTTGTGTGTCGGTCTGTGTGCATGTACTTAGGCTGATGACAGATGTCCTACCTTACTATATCCCTGCAGTATAATCTGTTTGCTCATCGGTTTTCTTGATTGTATAAATAATCCAATTCAGATTTAAAACCAAACACCATATATTTGTGTTTTTCATATCATAGTTACACATTTACTTATGTATATAACACCACTTTGTTTTGAGTATTATCTAAATAATACACATTAGAGCCTGACTTAGTTATCGTTTGTCCGATATGAGCCGTTCACAGATTTAGTACTAATACTTATGTCAATATGAAAACTTTAATTTTAGAGAGTAAACATTTCAGATGTGCATTAATGTTTATTTTTCTATAATTACAGTTCTTTATTTACTTTGTATTTGTATCTTTTTATATTTGGAATCATTTCAGTCTTTTTAATACATATATCAGCGGATATGGTAGTGTGGGAATTGTCGGTCTCAGCATTGGCCCCCAAAAATCCATATATTGGTCAGGCTCTAATAAACATCCTCAGACAGCTACTAGTGCAGAACTTAATGCTGCAGCAAAACACGATTACATAGTGACTGCTGGTGTAGTCACAACTTCTGCTGAGGTTTCAGCCCAGTTTGTTGGGTTGACTTCTTGTACATAATTTAGCCAATTTCAGAGAAATGTAGTTTGGCCACAGGCCAAGAAACAAGTTGTTGTGTTTGGATGCGTTACAGAATGTTTTTAAACCTTTTTCTAGACATTTCAAGAAGGGGTGTAATGGAACGTGTTCGATATTTACTCATGAAGTACAGCAACTACTATGCAGAAATTGTTTGCATCCATTCATAAATATCTATAACTATACGCATCCAGATGTAGAACATTTTGTAATATTACAAAAAGAAAAGATTGTGCAGAACTTGTAGAAGTAGACTCTAGCTCTGTACTGTCTCTGTTTTGTTGGATTCAGGAGCTCAGGTGCTGATTGGTGAAGCAGTTGATTGTGGAAACATTCTTAACCAAACAAAACAGGAAGCTCTGTTAAGGAGGGGCCATCAACACGAACATAATGGACCCACCACCTGCAGTTTTACTTGAAAATGAAAATACGCAACTATTATTGTCTTTAAATTGAAACACAGATTGTTGATATTAAATTGTACAAAAAAGTGTTACATCAACATTTGTGTACTGTAGATACCCATGTTTTAAGTTTGTGTACCTGAACCTCATGCAGTGTGTGTGAACGTTTGCCTAAATAGTGGTTCTAATTGTTCCTGCAGTGGTGGTTTGAGATCATGGGAAAGGCATGAGGCTATAACCCAACGTTGTGCTCCTCCAGATGCTGCCATTGCCTTGCGGCTTGGACACGCTGGCTCCAGCACAGTTTTAGCGCCGCTATTCCCATTAACCGGTGGTTTTAGTGTTAAAGTGAGAAGAATCAAACCTCTGCAGGAATCCAGGACAAATACCTGAAGGTCTGCGCTTTAACCCTGTTCCTGAGACTCTGTAGGAACGCAGGAGGAAATACCTCTTACTTCCTCTCCTACTGTTCTCAACATCCTACCTTTCTTCTCCAGCCTCCCTGCCACACACACACACACACACACACACACACACACACACACACACACACACACACACACACACACACACACACACACACACACAAACACACACACAAACACAAACCCCCGCCTCCTCTCCTCACCCAACCCTTCTTGCTGTTTTCCTCACTGTTTTTGTATCCGTTTTCTTTCCAGGCAGTAACCAAGAAAACATTTGGGAGCAACGACTTCCGATCAGCACTGGAGAACGGAGTTCTGCTGTGCGAGTAAGTACTCTGCTTTTACCAGGCGCCTCTCTTAAGCCACTCATTCATATGGAAGCCCTCTGCTCTCCCCGCAGGTCTGCGCTCCGACGTAAGTGTTAGTGATATTTCCCAGGCAGACCCCCTCGCCGGGCGCTGTTTGTTTGTCGGCCACATGAAGTGAGCCACTGTTTCGGCACAATAGAGGTTGTATTATGTAGTTATTTGATCTTGCCAGTGTCAGTTCTGCCCTCTGTGGACTTGTCTGAGATTATAAAGTGTGATCTCTTTCAGGAGGAGCCTTGTTGTCTGTTTAGCAGATGTTACAGATCTGTGGACGGGCAGATTGCCACCCTTGCTTTAATGAGAGCTGTGAAAAGCTGTGCCGTGAATGGGAAGCCTCCAGCCCAAACCACATCGGAGAGCCGGGGCACCCTGCTTTCTCATTACCCATGGGTGCATCAAGAGTTTTGACGAGTTGGAGGAACAAATTTATCTCCGCAGAATTGGCTTTCACATTGATGCTCTTCTGAGAGTTGTGCAGTTGTGGCTTCTCTCAGATCGGGGATGTGTGAGAGCGAAGTTTAGCATCAATGTCCTTTTGTGCAGTTGTGTGTGTGGGCAGCACTAGACGGACTTGCAGTGATGGGATTTGCACGAATCAGCAGGAAGCTGTAATTGCCGGCTGCCCATGCAGAATCTTCCAAACCTCTATTGGCAGCGGTTCAAAGATGAAGCCCCCTCATTCGGCTGATTTCAGCCTGGCTCCACTATTTGTTCCCTCTCAGAGAACAACAGAGACACTTTCGTTCACAGAGCTGTCCATGTTTTCTCAGCGGGAGCGAGAGGAAGACGGTGATTAAATCACTTTCACAGAGGAAATCAGCCTCTGTTCCCATTGTGTTGTGGTTAACCTGTCACAACTACTTGGAAAGTAATGTTTAGTGGGGATCGCCCAGATGATTATGTCCTACTTGGCCACTTACCTCCTTACAGAGTGTGTTATTTGAGGAAATTATGATTTCAGTTGTGACTGACTCAAATACCTTGTGCATTCTTGCTTCATGTCCTCCCCTTTAAAGTTTTACATCCCCTGTTCCAACTGCTTCTATCCCTGCTGAGACGGCTGGAAACAAAAACCTGCTTTAACAAATTATTCTGCCTCACGTTGAACTTTTAAGTTTCAAAAAACAAGAAAAATGGTGCTAAAGTTTCACCTTTTTGTCTCTTTACAGATTGTGATTTCACACACAAAACATAAATGATCAACCCATAGAATATATTGCATTGTTACACAGTGAATTTAACCATTATACAGAATATGAAACAGTCCCTTTAACTTTGAGCAGACACATCTGTAGATGCTTTTGGCACATTGGTGCTTCTGTCATGTTTATAACATTGTGTCAGGAGCCACTATGAAAACATCTTATGACTTGAGTCCGAACTGAAACTATGAATCAACAGAACATTAATTTAGAATCTATTTTGATAATAAATAAACTCATTTTGTATATATTGGACTATACCAGCTTTTGATCACTTGTTTCTAATGTCATATTAAAGTCTTTTCAGTATTTGTAGGTTTTTGATGGCGTCTTAAGCTCTGAAATATATTTTCACTCTTTTATATGTAATTTATCATTAAAATAATAATAATAAAGATAAAAATAATAAATATAAATAATATATGCAACCTTATTCTGAGGATATTCCTTGTATTTTCAATTAGGTATTTGTAACTGCTATTACTTATGTAGAAGGTTATGGAAATATTTACCACTTTAGCTTAATAAAACAATTCAGTACCATTCTGATCGCATTCTAATCCCCACTCTTCTTCTGGGATGCTTTGTGGTTATTCATGGTCTGTTTGGGGCCTTTTCAGTAGAAGAGGGTATGTTTTAGGAGCAGAGGGACCCAGTGTATTTACATCGCGGTGTGGCACAGACCATTTACTAAACTGGAGCCAGGTGGCTGCCATTAAACCCAGTCGTAAACACACAACACCAAGGTTTTGCAACATCTTTTTTTGTTCAGTCCTCGCTAGTTAGACCAGTCTAGCCAATGGCCAGTGGCTTTCACTTACGACCCCTTCCCCTCCATAATGTTGTGTCCTCTTTGTTCTGCTCACAGTCTGATCAACAAAATCAGGCCTGGTGTCGTCAAGAGGGTTAACAGGCTGCCCACGCCGATCGCTGGACTGGTAAGACTTTTTACATTTTTGTTCAGTCTAAATTTGAGTCACGGGATGTTGCATAGGTTTGTTTTAAAATATGTTTTTACACTTCTCTTCCTCATTTACACTCCTGACTCCTTGTATTGGTGTTTTCCCATGTTCAGGTGATGGGTAACGTAGTGTGTTAAGATGTGATAGGAGGCGGTGAAAGATGCAGCCGTCGAGCTGACTTGTGACGGGTCTGAGGCTCAGCTGCCAGTGAGCGAGTGGCGTCTGCCTCAGTGGCTCGTCGCTCCACATATCAATCCGCACTAATAAGTTCAGTGAACGTGCGGCTTGAAAGGCCACCGCTGGCATTTCAGTGAACCCTTAACATGATGTCTGCCCCGCTCGAGGCTGCGCTCAATCATAACTACGGGAGGAAGACCTATAGAACCAGAAATAAATCTTTGCCCTGGTATGATAATTGAGTTTATGATTGACTAACGGAGGTTCAGAAGAATTTGATTCATGCCATTAGGTGTTATTGAATCAGCTTTCTCACTCTAGCTCTGTCTTGTGGCTCAGCCGGTTGTGGCCACGGTGACTCGTTTGAAATGTATGTTTTGGGAGTGTCAATATACCAGTTCTGTGGAAGCAGAGGGTTGAAAGTCGTACCCTTAACCCATCCCTCACAAATCTCTCTCTCTGGTGGGAGTAATTGAGTCCAGCTGTCTTGAGGAATTATGGAGAACCCCAACCCGGCCAGTGTGTGTTGGTGGGATCAGAAACGCTCAACATGTTTGGCAGGACAATGACAAGCTGGCAGTAGACGAAACAGGCTGGCACTTGTAAACAGTAAACATAGTATTTCCAGCACCAAACGCTGCCACCAGCATATCTGTGTTATGACACAAATCATGTTTCCTGGCAGTTTGTTTTGGACGGCCGGAAAATCTAACAGGCCGGGCACCTGCTGAGGTAATGAGGTAAAGTATCTCCCACATCAGTAGCACTGGTGTGGTATTTCCGAGGCTTGGACATAAACCTTAAACCACTTGATCATAAATTCTCCCGCAAATGTGAAGGCTGCCGGTTGGCCCGGCAGCGATCAGTAACTGCCAACCACACGGAGAGTAGCAGAGCGTTCTCCAAACAAACATTACTCACTCTCGCTCCGCTGTGAGAATCAGCTTTTCTACCCAAAGTATTAAAGCTGTGTTGTTGTAGACTTCACCTTCCTCTCTCTCTCTCATCTCTGTAAATACAGATGAGGAGGGAAGTATTTAGCCGCGCTCTCTCTCAAATTCCAAAGCAAATCAACCAGTTAATGAATATCTTCAGATATTATCCCCACGTAATGCGGGTTATTGCTAGAGGGTTTGTCTCAATGTACACGCTACCTGTCCCCACTGAGCTCTACCCGAGATTCTTCTTGTATTCTTATTTTAGGGCCATGTAAGAAAAGGGAACTGTTCCAGATAATAGAGAATGACTGTAATCAACTTGCAAACACCTCGTTTAACAATCAGATATGAATGTTTTCCATGCTCATAATAGTTTTTGAGAGATTTCAGCTCCCACACCAAGTTTCAGCTCGGTCAGGATAAAGGGCCCAGTGAGGGAAAGAGGGGAAAGAAACGGAATTCTCTGGTTTTGTGGAATATTTAGCAACACTGGCTCCAGACCCGGCCCTTTTCTTTGGCTTCACTCGCGTCCAAGGGAATGTTTCCCATGTCAGCAGACTTCTTCTCTGCCTGTTGTTGATCACTCTGAGCTGTGGGTTTGAGTCATGGTTCGGGCCCCGGTTCTGCTGGGCAGGAAGCTGGCACATGAGTGGGGGCCTGGATTTGAGGAGCGACTGGGCTTCAGTCAAAGATGACTCCATCTGCCGCTGCGTGCCGTAAATAGACCGTAATGGAGATAGTGCTGGATGTTCCCACATATCAACTCCTCGGTGAGTTGAGGTAGCAGTGGGAGGAGATTAACGGTCTCAATGGCCCTGAGGGAGTCTTTCCTGATTCAAATGTGTAATCATCTGTGCAACGACAGGCATTTGACCATGTTTTGTTACTGTGTTGGCGTTGTATGGGGGTGTGTTATGACTGGATCAGAACAGGATCCTTCTTTTGGGCCAGTTTCAGACGTATTCTGTGTCCTCTCTGGTTTATTGTGACAAGATTGGAAAATGTGTGACCTGATATCTTAACCATAGCTTTGCTTGGTGCGAGCGGGTCAGCTGAGGGTAATTGTAGAGCGTGCACATCTTGGAGAAACAATGCAGTTGAAGAAATAGAGTGACCACAATGGAAACCAGTGGGATCGACTTTTATTTCAAACCAAACACCTTTTAGAGTCCGATTCTGTTTCTTAGTGCGATGTGCTTAAATCAGGGGGTCCTCAAGTCTGCATGAGAGGATTAGAGGCTGCTGGATGGTTACAGCATATTTAGCAGGATTATGTTCAGGCACAAGTCAGCATAACATTCTTTCAACATCATTATCTCTGCATGCTCTGGGACTGACTGTTGGGCTTTTGGTTTGATAGTAATGAGGATAATTAACATTTGTACTCTAGGTTCTAATCATATCTAACGCGCTGATGATTTTAAAGTCACTGTTGTGTTGTTGCTGTGACAGTCTGAAGTAAAGAGACACATTTCAGACTGTACTTGCTGCATGCGTTGAATAGCAGGGAACAAGTGAGCTATGTTACATATACAAGTGACGAGAGAGGTCTCACTTATGATCAAAATATCTTCAGATGACGCAAGAGAAGAGAAAATCTTTACAGTGACATAACGAAAAACAACAGTGACCCCTGCTCCTCCGCACAGAGGAGGAGGGAGGGTTTGATCCTTGACCTCTAGGGGCCCTGTGGTGACCTGGACAAGTAAAAGCTGTGAGCAGGAGATGCCTGCAGGGAGAGGTCAGCTCTCCTACCATTTGCTAATAAGCATGTTTGCCATTTAAATATAGAACGAGCTACCCCTTAATTATCTTAGCCCACGATGAAACCATGTGTCATTACACAAAACCCTGTTTAAGCACTAAGTCCCGATGGGAAGTGCTGACTTATAAACAAAGACAGCCGGGATCACGAGTGAAGAAGTCATAACCCCAGAAAGGAATGGTGCTTGAGTGGTTCAGCTTTGTATGAAGTGTATGAGTATTTATGGAGAAATGATGTATTTCCACTGTGCTCACACATCTGTGCCAAGCATGTGCCCTCATACAAAACGTACGCAACATAAAATGAATCACATGCTGTGACGAACCAGGAGGAGAAACCGTCCTTCCACTCCCATGTCCTCACGATTTGCTTCAGGGGAAATATTTGTCAGTTTCTATCAGCCGGGCTTCATGTTTCATAGCAACCGAATGTCTCCAAAATACTCCACCTACCCGCAGATTCCACAGGTATTTGAGTAAAGGGCTTGGCCGGGGGAAGGGAGGGGACAGTTTCAGGGTGTGAGAATAAAGGAGACGACGGCATGGCAGTGTGCTGCCTGCGTCTGTCATTTTTGCACTCGCATGGCCGGTTGGGTGGGACTTCAGCAGAGCTATGACGTCATCCTTCCTGGTTTTGGCTCTGTCCCCACCCAATTGCCCAGCCCACAGGTAGCTTTGCTGCTGTCACTCAGCTCCTGTCACGCAGCCTCTCCTCTCTCTCCCCCCCCCACCCCACCCGCGTGTGTGTGTGTTTGTGTGTTCTGCACTGGGTCACTTCTTATTTGCTGCTACACATGCTCCTCCCCATCCGTCTCTGCTCTCTGGATATGAACTTTGGAAGCAATGAGTTGCAGGCGGTGTCCCTGCCATCCTTGCTAGAGAACTCTTCAGTGACTATTCTTTTGCTCCTGAGGGTGGACAACCTCCTCATCCCTAATTTGTTCCTTTCGTCCAGGACAACCTCAACGTCTTCCTCAGGGCCTGCGGCAGGCTTGGACTAAAGGAGGCGCAGCTCTTCCACCCCGGAGATCTTCAGGACTTATCCACGAGAGTTACAGTCAAGTAAGTAACTCTCTGATACGCATCCTTGTGGTTCACAGAGATGAGGTCTGTCTTTTAAACTGACCCCAGTTCATGATTTTGACTCTTCTGTTAGTGATCAAGCTTCTGATGTTTGGTTACACTGATCTATGTATTTTTCCGCTTTCGTCAGAATCAAGTCTTTCAAATCACGCCACGGTCATACACCAATCATCCACAGCTACTTGTTTTTAATCTCGTGGCTGATCGATGTATGCATCCATTCTTTTGCGCTGCCGGGATGAATGTTTACAAGTGTCACACCATCCCCACACACACTCACAGTGTTCCAACCCACATGTCTCCTCGTGTGAGCCTTGATTCAAGCAGAGGTGTTAAAAAAGGTCAGCGCTATTTTCAGTTTGCGTGTACAGTATTCCTGTAGTGGCCCGCACCTGTTGAGGCACGGCGCTGCTCCGTGTGCGTCTTTGAAACGCGATGGATGTGTCGAGGTGTGAAAACACACAAGTCGGTGGAACAGAGGATGTGCGGAATGAAAGAATCTCTGATCAGATTGAAAGAAAGCTGATTAGATTCACTTGTTTTTCTGCGTGTTTAGCATTCAGCTTAAAATGAGATGTGAGAGTAGATAGCTGTTACATGCAGGTTATGTTTAAACACAAAGAAGTTGAGGTGAGATGATGCACAACTTTGCATGCGGGATGGTGATATCATGATACTTCTATAGTGTTTGTTATTTTCTTGTTTTAGAGAGTTGTTATTGTGTCAATAGTGTGCCAGGCAGACAGGGACATCGTATGTAGAACAACCTGTTCGGCCTTTACACTGGTGTGTGTTCAGGAAGCAGAGCACAGTTCATCCACATTCTCTGTGGCTTTACAACGCTGTGGAGGTTAAGTGCTTCATCAGCAGGTTGTTAAACGTAAGCAGTCACTGGCAAATACAACATTTTAGTTTTGGAAGATAATGCAACATGATGTAATGAAGTTGTGGTCCTGCTGTATCTGTCAACTGTGTGTCACTTGGCATCGCACACAGTTGTGCAATTAAGGTCAGATCGGATGTTTCTTTGAAAAGTCACCACAGCCTCAAATTACGTTTCTCCCACGATCCACCAGAGAATGTCAGTAATCTCTATTTGACTATGTTCATGCTGAGGCCACACACAGGGGCAGATGTACTGTACATACACTGGTACTAAATGAACAAACTGCCTGTTGTTTATTGAGCCTCACCCTCTGCCAGCAGTATCATTATTGCTTTATTGGCCAAATGCTAAATGTCGGCTCCAGTGTCATAAATACAAAGATAAACTAGTATAAACCTCATTCCCCCGGGTTCGTTATCAGACCTTCACCCCATTGCATAAGCCTATACTGGGATATTGGCGGCAAATAGTTTCAAAATTAAATTAAAGTTGAAAGCAATTTGAAATTTATTCTTCGATGAAGAATTACCACTAGACTTTTTGACATAAGAATATGACTCTACTTCATCTTGCATTTGGGAAATTGGTGTTTCTGCATCACATCCTTAGCATGAGCAACACAAAAACACTTTTCTGAGTGTCCTGCAGCCGGGCTCTGTCTGCCTGCAAGCGGGCGG
Source organism: Pseudopleuronectes americanus (assembly GCA_038501795.1). NCBI lineage: Eukaryota > Metazoa > Chordata > Actinopteri > Pleuronectiformes > Pleuronectidae > Pseudopleuronectes > Pseudopleuronectes americanus. The sequence continues at coordinate 6,483,231 of CM076727.1, forward strand.
GGGGGTTTGGTCAGACGGGGGCTCAAAGTCCTATTTTTAGGAGCCGGAGTCACTTTGACTGGCAGGATTGATTGGAATGGTATCGGGACTCGTGGTTGAGGAGCTTTTAATAGATTGTTGTCTCCCTCTAGTACATTCTCTCTCACTTGTGTATTTGTGTGTGTGCGTGAGAAAGTTTGAGTGTGGTTACTTGTTTAGATTGTGGTCTTTGAACAAAAGAAGTGGCGTGCTGAAGTCAAACGTCTTCACAGTGTAATAGGGGCCGGAAATAGAAAGAAAACAAGTCAAAACCTGCAGATACATAATGTTTATAACACTTTAGTTAACACACACAGCAGCAGAAAGAAATGTTTAGACCCAAGTCTCTCGGTGCGGTTCAGAAACACGGGGGTGTGACTGAAGTACAGGTTGAATGTTACCTGTAATCAAGTACTTTCCTACTGTAGTGTTAGTGTGTCTGAAGTTCTGGAAGGAATAATCCATGTAAATACCAGGTTTTACAAGTTAAGACAAATGTCAACAGGAAAAACAACCAACAATCCAAGGATCAAGAAAGACTGCATGTTTTCATAAAACACAAGACAAGGACAGATCCTCATTTGAGCCCAGAGGATACACGGTGTGTAAATAGTGTGTTGCTTCAGAAGTCTCCTTTCCTAATCTACTCCCCACAGAAAGGGCCTTACTGCCTCAAAACCAGTAGCTTTTTGTAAAGTGTTATTTACTTTATTTATTATTCCTGTGGTGATCTTGTCATGTGGGGTTTGTTAAGGACACCGTTCGTTCATTTGCAAGAGAAGACATACAGAACATACTTTGTGTGTCTTTGACTGCTGCTGCAGACACTAATGCTCACCTCAAATATGCTCGACAGAAGCAGGTTCTCATTTTTACATGAACCTCCTCCAGCTGCTTCGTTCATGAGTCAGTCGTGATGAATTATATGGAGGAAATGTCTCCTGCCGCTCTCACGGCCTGTTTTCATTGGCCCCACAGTTTTTCTTTTGCTAAACCTTTACACAAGATGAAAAATGTGGAGGTGTTTGTGTTTGTGGGCCCAATTATGTGGTTCCCGAGCTGCAGTATTTGTAACAGGAGATGGCACACGGAGAGTAACACAAGGAGATAATCCCAAACATGGCTGCAGCCAGTGGAAGTTTTTCACTGTTACTTATCAGAGAGTATAGGCAAATGATCAGAGCACAGAGCACAGAGAGAGAGAGAGAGAGAGAGAGAGAGAGAGAGAGAGAGAGAGAGAGAGAGAGAGAGAGAGAGAGAGAGAGAGAGAGAGAGAGAGAGAGTAGTAGAAAGTAGTTTCTATCAGCTGTCTTTGCCCCTGGTGTTTATCCAACTGCCACTCCCTTAAACCCTGTCTGACAGGTGCTTCGCTCAGCTTCCCTGTTCTCTGGTTCAGCAGCAGTGAGGGGAGCTATTATTAGCTTTTCTTGGCAAAAGCCTTATAATGCAACAATCTGACATTTCATTTCCGTCTTTAACTTTCAATTTGGTATTTGCTGCAACTTGAATAAACACTATAAAAGTGGGATTCTTCAAAAAAAGTAAAATAGTGTTTATCTAGTTCCGGCTCCTCGAAGGTGAATATTTACTAGTTTTCTTGTACTACTATGATAATAGATAAAAAAACAATAACAAAGAAATTTGGTGAAATTTTGATGGGATTTTTTTCCGACTTTTTATGGACTTAAATGTTAATGGAGAAACTAGTTCACAAATTAGTTAGAGTTTGATAAAATAATGAAAATCTGCCAATTCGAGCCTTTCAGTGACAAATCTGTATCTGCATTTACTGTGTTATTTATGTCTCCATAATTATATTTCTTAGAATTTAAATATTCTCTTTTTTTATTTATAATTACTTCTAATAAAATTTATCCAATGATATATTGGTATCAACTCGCTTACATCTGTATCGGACCCCCAAAAATCCTGATTAGTCCGGCTGTAATATTAAAAAGTAGAAAATAAGAAGCAGATTCAACTGTACTTCCACTGAAAAATACTTTCATTGATCTGGATTGATTGTTTTTATTGAACTAAGCCTTCATGAGATACACTGAATGTCACCCATCGATGGTTTGAAATAGTTGCCAACAGCTACGTGTGTGAAGAACACGACTTAATACATAAAAGCTTGTGTTATTTCAACAGCCATAAAAGATTATTGAATGTCAGCTCTGACCTTTGAGCTGTGCAGTTGTATTGAACTTAACCACCATCTGCAGTGCATACACCCTCTATTGCTTTGTGTTGTGAAACCTGCTCTCTGATAAAGAGGTTTATCAGTCACGAGAACGTTCAATATCAGATTTGTCGTGTCGCATGACGGACTGTTGTGATATACATGGCTTCCCAGACATCACCAACCTGACGTTCTCCATCCAGGACAACCACATTCCCAGAGTGTAACGCTGACCAGACTGAATCATCATTGGAGGCTTTGACTCACCGGATGCATTAGACCAACTCTGTCCATTTGTAACGACTGCTCAGGAAATGACGCATCTTAAAGGGCTCAATTTAATTGTATCCACTTCCTTTCAACCCTAAAAATGCCACTCAGCAGCCTAGACTCCAGGTCGGAGAAGGACCACGAATCCTAGGACACGCTGGCTTGTCCCTAATGACGTTAAATGTCAGCAGATTACTTTACACTTGACCTCTATGAATGTTTCAACAAGAGCCATTTGTCAGAGAGCTAACTGTTAAATGGGACATCTGGCTCCACAGGCGGAAATTACAGCTGGTAGAGCTGAGGATGCACACGTCATTATCCTGCACTGTTACACGTTATACTGTCACACTGTTGCTCAGGAGCTCTAATGCTTATTCAGCCTGTTTCAGCGTCTACATGTCAGCTACATGAAGCTCAGACGTGTCTTTCTCATACTTACGGTACATTGCAGTGGGTGGGGGAGGAGTTACAGCCTCATATCAGGCAATAAAGGTTTGTAATATACTGTAGCTGTTGTTAAACTAGATGCCTTAGATGGTAAACTTTGAGCAGTGGTGGAAATGAATTAAATCCATTTAAGCTTCACCACATTACACACACACACACACACAAACACACACACACACACACACACACACACACACACACAAACACACACACACATGTCATAAAATAAAATATGATTTTTAGCTTACAACCCATCAGCATATAAAGGAGGTAAAAAAAAGCTCCACCAAAATTATAATTATAATGTTGAAATAAAATTATGATACAAAACTGACATTGATGAATAGTTAAAGCAGCTATATACAATATTCATGAATTACAAAACAGTGTGGAAAAAGGATCCTAGTGATGAATTATCCCCGAATCTGCAGCTTCACTTTGCGTTATAGTGACTTTCAGCTCATTGTAGCTGCTTAGCCCATAGCTTCACTGCTCTGGTTCATTCTCTCTCATTCTGTTATTATTGGTGACTAACTGGTGATCACAGCAGAGCATTGATCAGCTGAAGGGCCAAATATACCCTTCAGGAGTTGGTATAACCCAAAACAAAGCAAAAAAGAAAGGGAACTTTCCGTTCACATGATCCCGATGAGGAACAACAACTCCAAAGGAACGATCATGTTTTTCTTCATGACTTCTGGATGTTCAAATAAGTTTGATAACACATTCACCATATCGGCTTAAAAAGAAGTTTATATGTCAATATTGTGTTCACAACAATGATAAAAAATTATATATTTAATATAAGAGTACATTCGAACTCGGAACCTTTACTTGTAATCTAGTTTTAGTCATTTTACTGTGTTGTTTTTTATTTGAAGTAAAGAATTTATGTACTCCCCTCTGTGACCTCCACTCACTGACAGAACAAATCCCCCGCAGAGACGGGGTCCAAAGTCTCACTCGTCGTGATTTAGCAAATTATTGACATGGGGCTCGACTACTCTCCAAAAAACGAAACTGCCCAACAGAGGCATGTAGATCAAAAATGTCCTTCTCCTATGAGGAATGTAAGTGAACCTCTGTGCACAATAGATAAAGAGGAGTGGTTACGTGGGGGCGATTACATGATGTGGACTATGTAATCACATCCTTGGCTGTGGATCAAACCAAATGTTTGAACTACCTGAAGGAATGTGCGGTTTCTCAGACAAATTTGGTCGAACTACACAGCCTCTTATCAGAATTTATTCAACATCAAGGGATATGGCACCTTGTACATATCGTAACACTCTTGAATCAACGCAAAGAGAACGAGCGAAGTGCACAGTATGTTGGCGTTCTGGGTGTGGCTCACTGAGCTGGCACTTCCCTGGTTTCACATTTTATTATGAGGCACCGCTGTCACTCCTCATTGCAGTGTTTCGTAAACTCTGTACAGATTATTCAATGACTGCGCACGGCCAAATAAAGTTTCTACACCGCGGACCAGGCCACAGCTGTATAAATACAAAAAGGCCAATAGAAGGGTTACAGTTGTGCTGTGTAGATGAGTTGGAGAGAGAAATGCCAGCCTCACCCTGTGTCCCGGCTCACAGAGGCTGCAGTGTCTGCGACGCGGGTGACACAATGATGCCCGACACTGTCTCACCCGCAGCTGATCCCTCTGTTCAGAATGCGTCTATTTTTATTAGACTCATAAGAACTTAGGTATTTTTATGATAATGCGAGAATAGATAAAAGGATTTTACATCCGCTGTTACGGCACGCACAAGAGCAAGGGATCTTCACTGCAGAGGTATGATTCAGATCGTACACACAGGCTTTCACCTTTGTGTGTTGTTACCGCTGTGTTTTTAGTGGAAATGCATGGACTCTGTCACATTATGTCGTCTCGCTTCTTTCCTGTAGATATATTATCTTGGTGTAGATCTTATCATATTCTTGGGCTCTGTGGCGGCAAAGGAAAGTGATTGACATGGAAGAAAATGTCATTAACAAGTTGTTTGTCTAACATTTGAATGGCGGCTTGTGTTTCGTATCTTTCTCTTCATCTCTGGTTTGCGTTGGCAGGACACGCAGTTTCACTGAGAGATCTAATATTTCAAGTTTGGCAAAATGGTACCCAAGTGATGACAAGCCTGTTATGTTAGAAAAGCAAACTTGTTATGATATGTTTGTAACAGTGTAAAAGTAATTTTGAACATTTCTCAACAGCTTGTTGTCTGATATTTTCCACGTGTTTGACATTGCGCAGTCGATGGTTGGTTAGCAGCAGATGTTGACTTCCAGTTGTTGACTTGCACTTGTGTGTCTGCGGAACTTTTGGATTTCTACTGGAGGTCAATGAAGAGTCGCTGTCTGGGGATGGATTTGTCGTCTCTCAACCTTTGACCTCTGCGAGAGTTTGAAGATGTGAATGTCAGAGGTCGAGGATAAATCCTGAGATAAATGTCTTGTGGACGTCCCTGTTCATTTGTCAAGCCGGAGGGTTTCCCTGTCAGATCTCTGGATATCTACTGCAGCACATTGTCTCAGGGCTCAGCCATTATGAGGCCTGTGAACTACACTGTTTCTCTTACTAAACATCAGTTGCACATTTTTTGTTCTAGCTATATTTTGTTCTATCTATATGACGTCATTCTTGTTAACTCAAGTAAACTGTGGTATTCACAAAAGTCAGACGAGCATCTGCTCAGCATAGTTCAAAGACAGTTTCAATATCAAAGTGATAATTTTTGATATTACTTCTTCAGAGAGGTTATTCCTAACCTGTACTCTCTGTAAAGAGCTTGTCTGGTGACGTTTCATGCTCAGTCATATGAGTGCTCAGCTGATTCAAACAGACTACAGTAATGTCTCGAGGCCCTTAAGGCCTAAAATAGCCCTTTTTATTTTCTCCTCTATTCAGCTATTACCCCGAACCATAAATGAGCATTAAGAGATGTGGTGGTAGTTTTGGTACACTGCAGCTCAGCTTATTTTCTGGACCTGGCTGCCCCTGCTATAATCTTAAAACGTCGCGACGTGTTCCAAGCCACACAAGAGAGGGCATTTTTTTTTCCTGCTGCTGCTTTTATTGGGTCCATAAATTTGTAATATGCCAAATTGGTAAACGCCCATTTCAGTTTTTCCCCACTGGGGAATAAGAATGTTGGAAACCCCTGGTGTGAGATGACGCATGCTGGTGGGAAAGTTGAGCTGCTTCCCATCCAGTTAAATGGTGTCAGCGGTGTAAGAAGTGCTCAGAACTGACAGAGTAATGTAAAAAATACTGTATAACAAGTAAAGGTTGTGCATTCAAAACAAACGGTGTCAACAAACAGCTAAAAACACAATTTTGATGGTGTAGAAGTATTCTCTTGCGGTGATGAACCTACAGAGAAGTATCCGTCCCCTCAGCTTTACAAAGATGTGCTGCATGGTTCACTCTCACTTTTCTCAGACGTATTGAATTTGGTTGCAGTTAGCAGCTGTTTTCAGTGAAATAAAAAAGTCTGAATTATCGCTGTGCACCACAGCTCAGCACCAAACCACAGACAGATGCAGTTAGCAACTAGCTAGACAGTGCAGTATTTTATCATTTAGGGACCAAGAACACGTCTGAAAAAACACCTTTGTCAAAGGAATGATAGTGTTGCTAGGTAACATGTGTATTTGTATACTGGGTATGATGACAAGTTTACTACCCCTAATGAAATATCAGTGGTTGGTTAATAAATACCATAAAAGGGCCAAATAATCAGTTACTACAGGTTTAGTACGAAAGAATTAAAGTAAGAGAACATAAAACATGGCCTCTGTGAGTGTATTACATAATAACATTGTGTAACACTGATGCATCGACGCACATGAAGCATGTTAGTGACGTAGGATACTTCCAGTTGGGTCATGAGATAGAGCTGTGGGATTGGGAGATGATACCTTGAAAGAAGAAAACAGAGTTGTGCTACATCCATTTTAATTAATGGTTGATGGAATGTATGTATCATAGTTACTCATATAAATCCATCTGAGAAATGTTCGTCCCCAAACTCGACAGGCAGTCATATTTATTATGTTTTCTCATTTCAACTCGGGGTCAAATTCTCAGAAGTCAGCTTAAGATTTAAATGTTCTATTATGAGCCCTGGCTTGTTTCGTTCACCTGAAGCAACCGACTAGAACCCATTTGATTGACAGGCGGTCATATAAGGCGCACCTACATGCATCACACTCTCAGCAGGAACTCCGGCGGCTCCACCTTAGGTGACTGGCCTGTAAGAAATCAAGTGTACACGGGAAGAACGATCCATTACAACATGAGAGCAGGAAGGATGTGAAGCAGACTATATATCCTCCTTACTGTCACTGGTGACTTCATGCTCTGTAGCTGTTTATCACTGTTTATAGGCCTCGTTAAATAGACACTACCTAGTCAACCTAGGTGGCAGGTTCTCAGTGTGCACAGGAGAAAGGTAATATCAGGCCCGCAGGTTGAGACTGGGGCCGTTGTTTGGTTTCGCAGGAGCAAGAGCGAGCAGACGTTTTCCTGGGAAAGTGATTTGCTGACTGTCACTCCCCAGAAATATGACTGAAGGTCTGTGGGACCCTGCGTGCCGGCTCAAAGCTCTGGTTCTCCAACAGTGGAGCCTTGTTTGGTTTTCAAATGTCGTATTTTCGGTCATTACTTTTATCATCTGTTTTGGTTCCTTTTATGACCCTAGACTTGAAAGACTAAAGGTTCCTGCGATTGCTTGATTTTGCGATTAGTAGAAAATGATGCACACAGAAGTCGTTCAATCCCACCTTTTTTCTTTTGTGAACAGAAGAGTGTAGTTGTTATTGCCCTTTGCTGTTGTTCCTGCTCTGTGAGAGTGAGTGAAGGGCTGACAGTCGTCTGGATTGTGCTTTCCCTTTCCAGCTCTTTCACTGCCTCTCACACACACACAGACCCCCACCCCTCTTTTATTGTCATTTCCTCTCATACGCATACACCTCTCTTTTCTGCTCTGTCTCTCGCAGGGATCAAGAGACCAACCGGAGGCTGAAAAATGTGAGTGAGCAAATATCAAGCATGTCTTCTGTTTGTCTCTTTTCCAGATGTTTGAGTTGTGGACCTATTTGAATCCTTAAACATAATTTATCTCCAGAGGCCGTCGTATTCAGGAGAGAGGACAGTTTATTTGTCCCTACCACATGTTGTGCCTCTGTAATGATCAAATTCATCACATGTACAATCATGTACTTACAAAATATCGGATACTTTATGGTGCACACTTATGGGGCAAGTGTTTTCTAAATAGGTCAAAATAATGTAAAGGGTTTAATAATAAAAAGATTTTCCTCCAGATTCTGTGTGAGTGTCACACTAAGCGATCACATGGACACCTTGCACAAGGTGCACGCTGAATCACAAGGGTAATGTGATGAAATTAGACAACCAGGCTCAATATGTCAAAAGACAAACAGAAAACTTGTAAAAGTAAATAATTGATCTGTCTTATTTACATTACATTAGTCATATGAGTTTATGGAAGGAAACAGACGACCTTCTCCTGCACTCAATACCAGAGCAGGTGCCTGGGACAGTAACTAAAATGTGTTTGTGTCCCCAAAACAAATTAAGATAAAACTATTTATTAAAAAAAAAGACAAACTCATTTGATCTGTTTTTATCTTGGTGAAATGTCTTCTTCCTTCATTTGGATTGGTTCTGAAGGTCTCTCCTGTAAGTTGTCAGTTGTAAGGACAGACACGTGACATAAGAATGAGGATGTTGATTCGACACAGCTTGTATTCTCTGTCATAGATTGTATTTCAAGTATCATTTGCAGGTGACGTCTATGCTGGGAAAAAGGGCTGGACAATTCATTTACATCGGGATAAACATTATCCCGATAAATGTCACTTTATTATTTCATATTTGCTCCTGAGTGACGGTGGTAGTTTTAAACTCTTGCGATAATTATTAATGTTGTTTATTTGCTCAGCTCGAGCAGGAAACACTGCGTCTGTCATCAAAGCCTCGTGGCTGTTCTCCTGCGTGTTCCTGCTGTGCCCTCCAACGGCAACAATAATCATTTACTTTGAACTTGCATGGCATAAACCCAAAGAGCTGACATGTCGGTCTGAATGGTTTCATGTGTGATGGGGGACCAGCAGAATTGATGTAGTGCGTTGCATGTCCCCGTCCGACCGAATAACAAACACACAAACAGCAGCAGAGCAGAGTTTTCTGGATGAGCCTGGAAACTAGAGAGTGATGTGACCCCAGCTCATAACAATCACCTGCTTTAGCACCGCACACAACATCCACCAGTGAGGGTATAAAGGTATCACTGTAATCCGACTGTGTCTGAAAAGAACTGGATTTCCCTTACATGTCTGATTTCCTCTCTCCAGGTGTTGATCACCATTTTCTGGCTCGGCAGAAGAGCTCAGTGCGACAGAGTCTACGATGGACCTCACCTGAACTTCAAGGCGTTCGAGGGATTATTGGGCACAGCACTGTACAAGGTAAACTCACTGTGCACTTTGAGCTGGCTTATCCCTGCTGTCATTAAAACAAAAGCTTAATTTTCCTCCTTGAAACCAGGAATAGAAATCCTCATTTACAACCACTGCAAAGTACATTTCTATATCCTCCCCGGTATGTGGACTATGCTGCGGAGGAATGAACGTGATAGGCCGGGGCGGCCGCTGATCGCTGGCCTCGAGGGGAAACCAAAGTTAGGTTAAGTCACAAATGACCTTATCCCTCGACTCAGCTATTCTAATCTTGTTTACAGCGCAGTGCACAGTTCATGCGAATAGTTACAACATTTTCCTCACCCTACCCCGGCTCATGCCAGTGTTGAATTTGACACTTTGCTTTCTCATAGATTTATCGGCGGGTGGCGTGCGAGGCCCCCGTAATTCAACTCACTACAGGGGGTTTTCAGTGACTGTACGCCGAGTACATCTAGCCGTGGTAATCCGAGTTCAGTGGCCCGGGCTCAGGCTGGGTTTAGTTTGTGGATTTATATTGTCTGGGAGGCTTCGGGTGGATTAAAGATCTGAAAATCATTTTCTTTTAATGTGGTTGACAAGTTTTTGCTTGTTTATAGCCGTGCTGGGTAAGTGTTTATGGCGTTTGTGTGCAATGACATTCTTCCCATGCAGTAAACACAGTCATCAAGGGTGCATGGATTATGTCTCTGGTTGTTGAATAGAAAAACAATGAGGTTATTCTATTCAAATTGCAGCATGCTTTTTCCCCCATATAGGCCATATGGAAATATATATTTACAGTAGCTGAGTCGGCACGAATGAGAAGAGGAGACAGCTCAGAGTTCACACTCTACCTGGGAGAGCTCCCATGCACACAACACACCGCAGAGCTAAATATTGTAATTGGCACGCCATTATCTGACTGTGTGCTTGTGTGTGTGTGAAAGGCTCTGCAGGAGTCGTCCAGTCAGAAAGGCAGCAGCGTCAGAGACAGTGGTTTTGGAGATAGCTGGTACTCCGAGCGAGAGGAGCTCTACCAACTGAGAGAAGGAGGAAGAGGAGGAGGAGGAGGAGGAGGCATCGGCGGCGGACACAGGAGAGACGACTCCCTGGACAGTTTGGACTCTTTGGGATCCCGACCTCACAGCATCTCCTCCGACACCACGCTTAAAGGCAGCAGCGAGGGTAAGGAGATGTGTTGTTATTTGCATTCACAAACGAACAGGAGCACATAAAGTACGTATATAGGCAGTCTCGTGCTAAAATGAAGAACTTTTTCTACTTCCCTCCCCCCCCCCAATTTAACCTGTATTTAGGAAATTTTTTGCCTCTGTAGATTCTCATCAAAGAATTCTGCCTTTTTCTAAAACTGTGTTTGCGCATCAATATTTATGATCCAGTTCATCTGTCTTGAACTACAAATATTTGAACTGGGTAGATATGCTCCACCAGAGCCAGCGTGATGACTCCAATTTATGAAAACAAATGCATATCGCCCTCTAGTGGTGCTGCGACTTTTCACCCAAGTTCAGCAGGAGATGGATAACAACACTGAGGTCTGTCTGGTTTCACGACAGACTTATAGTTCCCTGTAAGAGAGGGAAGTTCTCGTAAGTGAACGGAGGGGAGCAGTCCCACCTCCCCTTCGTAAAGAGAGAGCAGTGAGACATTCCACAGTCGTCCACACCAGCTTGTAAATGAGGAGGCCTCCGCTCCCCACCCTGCACCCCTCTGTTACTCCTTCCAAGTCATGCCAGAACACACAGCACACTCCCCTCAATCATTCCCCTGTTCTGACCTTGTTTGTCCTCTTCGCTATGACTCCTCACCTCCAACAGACATCTGCCTTCTCCTTCTCTGCCTCGCAATCATAACCTGTCTTCTTCCCCATGTTTGTCCCTCGCTCCTGCGTCCTCTTCCGTGCTCCAGGTTGTTGCAGTGACACCGAGGCCGACTCCGTCTACAGGATGGCTGAGAACAAGGACGGCCTCAGTTACCGCCGGTCAGTGGTCATCACGCCCAAGACTGCCACCCAGTTCAACCAATTTCTGCCCAGTAAGGACAAACCTTCGGGTTACGTGCCCGCTCCTCTGAGGAAGAAACGGGCAGAGCGCAACGAGGACAACAGGCGTAGCTGGGCCAGCCCCATATTCACGGATGATGACGGCAAACTCACAAGGTACAACACACACAAGAGTAAAGTGTTTGAAGGTGACGTTTATAATCTTTAACTCTGTTTCCCTCTTAAAAGCATCGTAACAGAAAGTGATGGGTTCCATTTTACATTGTGGCTGTTTTTGTCTCCATCTTCCTGTCACTCTCTGTGTTTGTGCTGTCTCCAAATGGTCAATGGTTTTGTTTTAATTTTGCTCTGGCGCGAAACGGCGATTTTCCTCCGACTGCTTTGGAAAAAGTCAAGTGTCCCAGCGTTCCTCGCCCGACGCTCAGCTACAGTGGGCGTACGAGTACTGAGAGCGGCAGTGAGTCAGACGTAGACCGGCCGGACCCGGATCTGGTTCTGGACGATCTGGCCAGCAGGCGCTTCCATAGCCCCTCCCCAGCTCCCCCCACCAACTTCGCCATGCCCATCAGTCCCCAGGCAGGAGGGAGGGCAGCTGAAGGTGGGAGGGGCTCCTTGCCCAAGGTCACTACGGCTCCCACTGTGGCCGCTCAACAGAATGTGGCCTGCCTCAGGTCAGAGAACCCGAAGCTGCGGTGTGACTTTGATTTGCCTGTGTGATGACATCATTGCTTCTCTCACCCTCAGTTTGCATGGTTAACTGTAACCATGAGTGGTTGGTCGTAGTGTGCTGCATCTAACGGCTCTGAAGTCTTTGGGTTTGTTGGTTTCCGTTTGACTTGTGTTGAGTTTTAGCCGCAGCACGTCCTCATTTGCTCCTCATGCATTCTACCAGCTTGGAGGAGGGATTTGAGTCGGCAACATATTTCCTCAAATAATTTTTTGGCTCCTTTACAGTTTGGTTTTTGAGCTTGCGTTGGTTTGCCATCATCTCATTTTGAAGTGCTCGTGGAATGTGCTCCTCTCTGCGTGACTTTTGGTGCAGTGAACACAATTTTGACACGTGTCGGTTGGCCTTCTCCCTCGAGCAGCGGTGGCGGCATCGACGGCTGGGAAGCGCGGCCACCCCCCCCACCACAGCTCCGTGAGGGTGGACCACGGCCCAGCCGTTAGGACTGACAGCCTGTTCGGGGAAATTTACGACGACTCTGAGGATGAGGACGATGATGTGGGCTATGCCGACCCCGTCCAAGATGATCTCTACAGCCGCAAGATGGGTGTCAAACCGGAGCCTGTGGGTAACGTGTCTTATGACAAGTTCTTACCCAAGTTCTGGACGCCTGAGGAAGACGTTCACATACAGAAGATCAAACTGGGCTCTCAGACCAGGCCCTGGTATAAGAAGATGCAAGGCTTCAGGTGTGTGAGGGCCTTGTAACACAGCTCATACTGCACATGCACACCTAGGCTTATAACCTCACAGAAATAATCTATTTTCTGCTTCTTGCATTACCTTTTCTGACTTGACACACTTAATTCTGCCATCCTTACTTGCATGCCTATTTCACCTTTACACTGTCCGATTGGAAATGTGGTCTGCTCAACCAATTCTTGTTTTTCTTTCTCCTTCCCTGCTATTGCCTCCTCTCTTTCCCTCTCCTCCTGTTGCCTACCACTGTCCCCTTCTCCTTCGTCAACCCTGCTGTAGCCCTAAGAAGTCGGGTTCTTCGTCAGACGATTCGGACTGCGACACCGGTCCTCGGCTCTCCTCCGCCCCCTCTCCCTGCGGCCCCTCTCCCTCTCACTCCCACACACACAAGGCCTCGGCTCACACCGCCCTCCTTGTGAGGAAAAGGTCGATACAGCTGCACGATTGTGACAATGAAGGAATGTTTTAGAGCATTCAGATTTAATTGGAGTAATATAAGCTGATGAGCTGCTTCCTAATATACTAATGATATAAACACAGAAGAGCTACTGCAGTTTCCCTAACATGCATCAATAAATAGACGGCCTCTTCGCAGTATCATATCGTAATTACTGCCTATTCTAGTTTAGATTTAAAGCAATTATATTCGGATTCAGATTTCATAGCAGTGTGATTGTAAAATCCTGATTTGGTCAATATTTTTTGAATCAAATACCACCACTTTTGCTGCTTACTGTATCTTTTCCTCCTTTTCTTGCTCTTTCATCCAGTTCACATGCATGCACTCATCACCTCTCTGTCCTTTTTCTCCTCCTGCCCGCCCTGCAGTCCTCACATCCAACCACACACTCCCCCACAGCTCCCCGAGACACAGCCCCCTCTGTTACAGCCTCCCCCTCTGGTGTTCCCCCCAGTGGACCCGACCTCAGGTCCCAGGCTGGTCAAATGCGCGAGGTGGCCTCTCCTGGGGCGCCACGACCCCCGGGAGCCGCCAGACCCTTTTGATTATGAGGGCATGTTCCCCGACCTGGAGAACGATGACATGTTTGCCAGGCGGACCCTGGCCTTCCAGTCCAACACGGACCTGGCCATGGTGAAGTCTCAGCTGCCCCACAAACGTCTCTACACATCTGAGCCGCAACTCAATATCATCACCCAGCAACACGGCCGCGGCGGCACAGAGGAGAGCGACTTCCCTGACATCGAGCAGGACGATGTGGTGTATCGTAAGGAGAAAACCCAGCAGACTCAGCGACCACTCTCGGGAGCCCCTGACAACTACGCCCCCATGTCCATCCCGGAGCCGTGGGCTCTGCCTCCTAACCTCAAAGCCAGACTCCTCTGCCCGCCGTGCCCTCTGACCCAGGAAGCGGCAACAAATAAAGAGGATCAGGTTGAGATGGAGCCGCGTCCTAAAACGGATGACATGCTCATTCGTAAACTCGGAGCTTGTTTTGATCAGAGCCAATCAGCCAATCAGATGACTCCCTCAGTGCCTTCTTCCTGTAGCGAAGGTGACCTGCAGAGGTGGCAGGCTATCAGAGAAGCCAGCAGGCTGAGATATAAGAAGAGGCTCTTGGTGGAGAGGCTAGCTGCTCTGAAGCTGTAGAAACATGTCCATGCAACTGTAGCTTCTCTTTACTTTGTAGGTTTTTTTCTTCCATTTTGTTTCCTTTTCAGTCTTTAGATATCTTGTCTGATACTGAGTTGGTCTGGACAGCATGTTTTTAAGGCCTTCGCTGTTAGAGAGGAGAGTTGTGCCAGATTAAACTCTCGTATCTGAAAACTACTATGCAATGTTTGCATTTGATGGATCAGTTTTGTGTGTTTCAACCGAAAATGCAGCAAAGGACATGTGGTGAAAATTCACTAAAGTAGTAACCCTGAAATACTACATGGTTTTTATGCACAGTGAATATATGGTACATTGTAAGTGCAAGTTTTGGATGTCCAGGTTTCATTTTAAACCCATCTCTGTTGTGTATTTTGAAGTGTGATTTATGAGCAAAACAGCATAAACTCATTCAAGTGGTTTGATTCATGATGAGTTTTTGTAAAGAGACTCAAATTCTACATTTTCTTTTTTGGTTTGCTTTTCCCATCGGACCGAGTTTGCCTGTGATTGAAAACAATAAAGAAGAGAAGAGAATTGATGAAGTTGTGATGCGTTGCATTGAACTGGCCGTTTGTTGAACTCTCCTAACTTCCACAGAAACATGGCTCTGAGTTGTTTTTCCTCCACACAGGGAACTTCACACTGACATGTAAGGCTGAAAGTGCAGTAGCACGAGCGTGTGGAGGAGCCTCAAGTAATATCCAGACATAACCTCCCGAGGACTCTGACTTTAAGCGGCGCAGTTAAACGTAGCCTTGTCCTTGGAGTTGACACAAAAACCTATAGAAATTCCCCACGGCTTTGAACGAAGGTGCAACTTGCGGACTCCATAGTAACCCGGACACAAATCTGAGCTGCAGTGTTTGCACACGCACAAACACACACAAGCATTCACAAAGCAACCATTTAACCCCAGTCCAGCCCATCTGGATTTACTTCACATCCATGTGTAAAAAACCACAGTTCCAGTGACATCATGTTGGAGTCTCCAGAAAGGAAGCATTGTTTCTTGGGTAGAAAGATACGTGTCAGCGCACCTCTCCAGTCAAATGTCAGGGAACGGAAAAGTGATACTGCACCGTAAGGATACTACTGTTATACACAGTGGTGGAGAGAGTACAAATAAACAAACAAAAACGTACTCAAGTATAAGTATCACATTAACGTTTAGTAAAAGTAAGTATCTGCTTTTAAATGTATTAAAGGCAAAAGTACTTGCCGTGTGAAGCCTATTCTCAAATTCAACATAAACTACATCATTACTGCTGAGTCACTGCGATGGACTTTCTGTATACATGTTATTTCTTTGAAATATATAAATATCATGAAAAATGTACTGGAATTGAATGTACAGATATTTTCTATCTAGAAGAAAAGAAGTGGAAAGAAACTGCAAATCAATCTATAAAGTAAAGGAGATCCATGAAAAATATATTTAAATATATTTAAACACTTAAGTTCTGTAATGAAGTAGATACACTTAGTAACATCCCACCACTGATTATACACACATTTAAATGTATATATATATTCTTCTTTTCAAGGCATTTTACAGAGTTAGGCTATGACACTAGTCACAGTGATAGCAAGCACCTGCTGACAGTGGGTGAGATAAAAGTTCCTATTAACACACAGAGCTGGACTCATGGTGGACGGCTGAGCTGTGTCGACTGGTCGTGATGAGGGCAAGAGAGAACAGGCATAGATGTTCATTGCAAATCCACTATCTGACTGGAGGATGAGCAGGTTTTAAGAGTCACCCATTGGCCCTCTGCTCTGGACCAGTCCTTTCTCCATCCACTGAGTCCAAGGTCACTCTGCAGAAAAGTGACTCTGTTTGTCTGTGGTTCTGTCTGGTTTCCTAGAGAGCGCCAGACGCCAGAGAGTATCGAAGGGTGAGTTGATCCAGGCTCGCAGGAATGTGGCACGTTTGCATTTGCTCTGGTCTCTCACTGTCACACACCCATCCCCCCCCACCCCCCGCTGCCTCCTGTGCTTTTGTGCCGCTCTCCTCCCTCTCTCTGGCTTCTAAACGCTGACACACAGCAAAGTGTATTGCATGGTACAGGGCCAAGTTCAGGGTTTTGGGGTGGAGGGTGCAGCTCAACAAAGCTCTACTGACAAAGAAACAAAGCAGATGCGTACAATAGCAATACGCTAGGTCATCCATCCACCTAAACTGCAGTGTGTCCCAGAGAGAGAGAGAGACGTGACTGAGCAGGGGTCCTAACACTCTGGTCGAAATGTGAGATGTGTGTAAATCTATGCAGGTGAGTGATGTTGTCTGTAGGGTGGTGAGCTTTGACTGACGTTGCATGATAGGAAAGGCTGTGACATGTCTCCACTAACCCTCTCACCACTGTTGTGTGTGTTGTTGACGCGTGTGCTGTGTTTGCAAAACTAACGCTTGGTTACAGGACAGGTTGGATGGGAGGTGTAAGGTGGATTATATTCTCATAATCTTTTCTGCAGCTTAACTGATGGAGATGGTGCATGGAAACATGTGAAATGCTGATTGGCCTTTAAAACAAATGAACCCTTCCTTTCTCTTTTTCTACCCCACAGGAGCAAATCCACAAGTGATATCCTGGACGACGCCGCCATCAACCGGCAGGTTCGCTACGAAGAGCTGCAGAAGCAGCGCGAGCGGATAAAGGATACTGATGACAAGTGGCAGGATGTGAGTTTTAACTGATACGTGCGTGTGTACTGCTCCAGGATATCTGTTCGCTTTCCACCATTCAGGTTGTACAAATCACAGACAAGATGACTCTGGCAGAAAGATGACAGAAATAGCGTTGTGATTTCCAACACAGATAAGGTTGAAGTGAAATGTGAGTGCATGGATCTGTGTGGCGACCAGGGGAGCAGGTGTTGTGACGCAGTGAAGCGGCCGCAGGGTGAAATGAGAGGGGTTCAGACAGAAGCCAGACACGGAGGAAGTCGCTGATTGGTGCAGCTCTGCCCTATGGCTACGGACTGTCCTCATTTCCAAATCACAGTGTCAAAGACAGGAAATACTGTCAGTACAAGTTAGAGAATTAATATAAAATGATGTTGTGATGTTCTGGTGCAAGGTTATCAGTTTACAATTTGCTTATTCCTGGATGATCGGCTGTAGGGCTGTGCTATATTAGACAAATGCTCCATTACAAGTGCTCGAGTGAAGAATAACATACAGTAATCCACATGTGCATGCGTGGCTGTGCCCCACCAGGCGTATCAGCAGTGCGATTGGTGTCACGACAAAATAATGGAGTCTCAAAGCAGCATTTAGGTCACACAGTCCCCTAATGCACAGGGGAGGTGAGCCGGGAGGAGCCTGTGGAGCTCACAAGTAGAACACCTTCAAATGTTACCCTCTCTCCTTTTCTGTCTGTCTCCTTTCTCAACTTCACTGCGCAGTTAGCCATGCAACGCAGCCGGTCTGTTTTTATCTAGATCTAGATCTAGGGTTAGGGTTAGAACTTAGAATTGGCCTGAAATGATGCATCAGGTGACTTGAGCTTGCTTTTTCTCCAGGACCTGAGCAAATGGAAGAACCGGCGCAGGAGCGTCAACTCTGACATCGTGAAGAAGAAAGAGGAGCGTGAGAAGGTGGAGGAGATTACCTTCGGCAGTAACAGGAGGTCCAAGACCTTCAAGGAGATGCAAGAGGAGAGGTGAGGAGGAATAAAAACACCTGATTCGGTTGTTTTGATAATACTTGATGATAGTTCCTTGTTTTTTACTTTGGAAAAAACAAGACTCACTGAGTTTCTTCCTCTTTTGCGTCCTGTCTACCCTCGGAGGTGGATCCTTCGCTGAGGTAAACTTAAGAGAAGGTGTGAATGAGATGTTTTGCAGATTTGAGCACAGAGAGTCTCTCTGTCATTGTGGAAATGTAATTGAATCAAGGCTCACAACCTGCCCACCTGCCCCTCTTTTACTGCCCCACCTTCCTCTGCCCGCTGCTATTCAACCGTGCTCCTCCTCATCTCTCACTGCCCTCTCATTTCATCTCCCCGTGCCCATCTTCGTCTGTAAACCCATGCATCACTTTTTTCCCTTTTAATCTCATCACCTTTCTTCTCCTCTGTCCGGTCCACAGAGACAATACAGGGAAGAAAAGCCTTGGCAGTCGTCTCGGATCTCTGGCTTACCTGGACGACGAGGAGGACGTGTTTGAGAGACCCGTCGCCTCCCCTCGTACCCGAGCCCTCCCCGCCAGGAGCTTCACTATTGACACTCCTTACAATTCTTACGAGCCCTCTAAGCCTTCTCTGAAAGAGGACGACCCCCCCGCCGCCTCCCCAGCCACGGGCAGGGCCGCTTCCCCTCCCAGATCACGGGGAGTCGAAGTTGTGGACCGTCCTGCGGGCAGAGACACCACGACCACCATCACTCCCAGCCTCCCTCCCTCCAGCCGAGGCTCTCTCTACAACTCTACTGCAGGTGCCCCTTTACAGAGGAGCGCCTTCTCAGAACGCAGCAGATCCACCAAGACAGAGGAGCAAACCACAACCGTCATCTCAGAACGCAGCAGAACCACCAAGACAGAGGAGAAAACCACGACCGTCATCTCCTCCTCCGGCGCCCTACAAAAGGTGGCAGAGCCAAGACGCCCATTGTCACGCATACAAACGGAGGCGGAGGCCCCCTCCCCTGGATTTCTGTACAAACAACAACCGCAGCCCAGCTCGATGGAACCCAAACCTCCCGGGGTGTCTCATGTTTCCGCCTCCCTCCCCAGGAGCTACCAGAAACCGGATAGCGCACGTCTAACCTCAGGTGTCACGGCGAGGCCCTTTGGGACCCAGGCCTCCCGCATCACCTCACTTCCACGAGTCTTCGCAGTAAGTACTAGAGGATTTTACAACTAAACACAAACTACCAGTGTGGCACAAACACAGGGCATCTAGAGGATGATAAGTGTTGGTAAGAAATGTTTGCCTCTGTGATCAGGTCCCTTTTATTTGTCTTGAGTGCATCAGTGTTACCCGACGATCTGATTACTGTGTGAATAATGGATAAGGTCCGTGTTTTATAACGCTCACTACTAGAGCAGCTATTTTCAGCCTTCTCACATTCATTCCAGTTACAGCAAATGCAATAGAGTGTTTCAGACACGTTTTAAAGAGCTGATCTGCTAATTTCGTAATCATCATTTGTTGTTCAATAAAGTTTTACATTCTTACGGCCCGATCATTCATTATAACTCTGCATTCATCCGTGACAGACGGTTGACCCTCACAAGCGCGTCAATGGCGACGCCTCTAACAAGTCGTCGGTGCCGAGCCGCTATCACCATTTCATGACCCCCGAGGAAGAGGCTCACTCCAGCTCGGCCCAAAGCAGTGACGATGAGGAGGAAGAGGAAGAGGAGGATGAAGCAGATGGGACATGGGGCAAGACCGTGCCGAAGAGTGTCACCTCATCCGTCCCTGCTCCTCCAGTCAGGAGAGAAGCTCCAGTCAGTCCTGCTCCAGTCAGGAGAGAAGCTCCAGTCAGTCCTGCTCCAGTCAGGAGAGAAGCTCCAGTCTGTCCTGCTCCAGTCAGTCCTGCTCCAGCCAAAGAAAGCAGCCAGGTATTTAATTACCTGCTGTTGACACAACAGATCAGCTGTTTTCTTTTCTCCTGCATTGAAGGCATTAAAAAATAATGCGGCTTTGTTAACATGAATTGTATTTAAGACTCACTCTGACGGGGAATTCACATAATTTTATGTGAAACCTAATGCATCGTGCACATATTTTTTTTCTTTTCTGTATAATTTGCTTTAGTGTTGTAATTAAAGAATAGCAACAGGTTCATTGACAACAATAAATGATTAATACAAGACTGCGTATTTACAGAAACATAACCTGACATTCTCTCCTCTCTCCTGCATGATGGAAAGTCAGCTACAAGTTGTTTAATGCTTGTATGAGTGTTGTCGTTCATCTCCACTCACCTGTGCTCCTGTCTGGTTTGTAGGAGAACTACTGCGACATGCGGATCAACCTGAACCAGAAGCCCAACAGCAGCAGAGACTTTGGCTTCCAGGCAAACTGGGACTCAACTGGGGCTCGTGTCACGACCATCGCGCCAGGTAACAGACGACCTTCACAGAAAAGGATTATAATAGTGTAGAAATAACGTTATTCAAAGGCAATCGGGCAACGTTAAACTTCAACATCCCCAATGGTTAAACCTCAGACTGACAACGGTTACATCTCACTCTTGGCTGAGAGATTCATGTTTCTCACATTGGGAGCTTTTGTACTTTACAGCTGGGCTCTGCTGGTTAGTCGTCAGCAGGTTTTTCAGTCCACTTCAGCGGCAGTGCCAGACTTAAATAGGGCAACATCTATCTGGGTCAGATCTGCTGGGTCTGAGCCTCTTTTCACTGATTCTCCACCTCCTCATGACTAGATGACTGTTCTTTTCCATCATATGCGTATATACTCTGGAACTCGGTCACACCAGCATCAGTGTTCAGTGTGTTTAATCCTGTTGTATGTTTATTCCATCACGTCATGTCGTATGTTACCTTTCTTTTCTATTTCATATCTTTAAGTATAAGAACAATAACATTTCTATAAATGTGTCAGTGTTAGCCAGCAGGCAGATTTAGATTTTCACTGCAGATCTTTGGCAAAATGTCTTAAAACCTTTGAAGGGACAGATTAAGAAACATGAGACAGAAAGATGCAGAATGAGACACGAGATGGCGCACTATTCAATGTCAAGGTTATTGGATTGTCATTACATATCCATGTACAAATCCACATGCAGCAGAATGAGATATTGCTCCTCACATGACCGGGTAATAAGTAAAATAATCAAGCATGCAATACAAATTTTAAACAACAAGAAAGAGGCAAAACTCTCCTGCAGTAAAATGACCAGGCTCATTGTTCAAAACAAACAAAGTAGTTTACATAGATCATAAATGAACAATCCTATTGGGCGGCTGTGACACAGCTTTACAATGTCGATCTCAGTAAATTACACTGTCACCACAATAACCACATATTGTCTATGTCAGATATTCAGCATCTTATGAACCATGGTGTGATAAACGTATCCCTCTGTGTGCTGCAGGCAGCCCAGCTGAGATGTGCCAGCTCCAGGCCGGAGACGAGGTGCTGACGGTGAACAGCCAGCAGGTGGCAGAAATGAGCTACACAGACTGGAAGTCCTGCATGGAGGAGGCGCTGCAGGACGGCAGTCTGGTCATGGATGTTCGCCGTCACGGCAAAAACAGTGAGTCATCCAACCACCGTGCGCGTGTGCGTGAGGTTGACTTGAACTCCTGTGAGGGTCACATTCCTGGACTGACAGTCTCACTTATGCAGCGTGCGTTGCTAAACAGTTTTGACACCTTAAATTGGTGCGTAAACTATTGTGAAATCATCCATGAATGATTTCATGACAGTGAAACGGTGAAGGGCCCGTGAGGCTTTTCCCCCTCGTCTAATGAACAAAAACTGTTATTGTAGGGACCTCTGGGGCTGTTAGTCCTCCCTGGAGTCTTTCTCTCACCCTATGTTTCCACAGTCTTCTGGTCATTTCTTCTTTTTGTTGCCTTTTGTGTCTCGTTCCTGTTTGTTCCCCTGTTGAGAACAAACCCAGCTCAGGTCCACAGTTCTGTGAGTGGGCTGTTCTGACAGTGTTAGTGCCACAGGCTTCTTCTGCGTCAGTGTCTGCTCACAAACGTGATAAACCACCTGCAGTAGCTCACCTGCACTAACACACAGTTCTGGGTATAGTAGTGTGGTTGTGTCGGGTGGTTGTGAGTCTGTTGTAAACATTGTGTGGGTTTATGGAAACGTCATTAAGCTGCATGGCTGGGGAAGGTGGTTTCTCTGTCACTCCCTGCTGCTCTCTATAACAACACCATCACACAAACCTTGTCCCCGGCTTTTTAGTCTTCTTCATGCAAGTAGACACTTCTAAGTCAAATGCTGTACACAAACACTCATGCACAAAATCCTTTTTTTTTGTTTGTGCATACACACATCGTGTGTTTGTGCCATTGCATTGTCTGCGTGCAGACTGGGACAGAGACCAACCTTCCCTGCCATTTAAAAGCCATAAGACCATCAATCTGACCAGTACGGATCATCCGGTACTTCTAGGTTCCCCTGATTCAAACACTGCAACCTCCAGCCTGGACTTCACCTCGCGCATGACCTCGGAAACCCTGCTGCCCAAAGAGCTCACCGCCAACCGGCCAGTCGTAAGTTACCCAGAACCACTCCGGTTGACTCAGGTTTGGTCAGTTTTTAACCTGTCATTGTTCCCGGCCCTGTGATTTTCTTCTTTTCTCAAAAATATGTGGACATTATGTCTCTCTGCAGGATTTGGCTTCAAATGGAGTTAATGGAAGTTTCCCCCACAAGCCGGTGATCATGAGGAACAAAGGTAAAGAACAGAGGGCAAAGGCAGAAATCAGTTTCTGTAATGAATATAATTGCGTTGATGTGTGAGAACATGGCACTCAGTCGAGCACATACCTCCGCTGAGGCCCAACCTTCCCCTTAACTTAAATCAAGATCCAACATATTTCACACACTCATAGCAGTCAGTTCCCTCAATGATCCAGATTTTTTTTATGCAATCAAAAACCAGGACTTTTTCTCTGAGAAAACAGTGAAAATATTGAAAAATGCAATGTTAATCCACTTCCTGATTTGGATCCTCACCAAGATTGATGTAGTGCATCCTTCCAAACAAATAGACCAACAAACAGACAGGGCTGAAAACAACTACTGTGGATAATATTAATCTTTATTGTCTGATACATTTTAAGCAAAACATGTAGTCTGTGTGAATATCATGTTAAAGCGATATCGTATTTTTCTCCTCTGGTTAAATGTGTTTCTCTCCTCACTTTATCCTGTTCTCCATTTCTCATGTAGAGTCAGAACCCATATCTATGAAAAACTTAAAACGGCGATCAGAGTTTTTTGAACAAGGTAAAAAGAAAAAAAAGAACAAGCACTGACCAAAGAGGGGTGGGCTTGTCTTTATATTCATATAACGTCTGTGTAATCTGTTGGCTGGGTTCTCTGTGCCTCTGTGTCCTTTCTGCGTCTCTGCTGAAGTTCTCAGCTTTCCAAGGGGTTTTTGCATGTTCTTGTCCGCCTCATGATAGATGCATAAGGAACCCGTTATATATTGATAATCATTTCAGAACTGAAATCCTCCATGGCTCTTTATTGGGACTTTTCCTTTTTTGTGACGGTCTTGTCTGGTGCCAAAGCTTTAACCCCTGTGCCCCTTCCCTCCTTCAGGCGGCTCAAGGTCCAGTGTCAGTCCACTGGTCTACCTCTGTGGTAAACTGGGTTGAATGTGCAGTGATCTCCTCACTTTCACTTGGTACAGCCTGGGACACTGACATCCTGTTTAAGAAACTATATTTATAATTCATTTTTGAAAAAAAGACCTAAAGTAATATTAAAAATGAAAAGAGAATATTAAAAAGTCTGCTTATTCGGCTGCGGAAGAATGAACAGAATGTCAGACACAGTGTCAGCGTACCAACCACAAATACAAATCTTAAACTCCTTGTGTTGTGTTTGTGGTGTTTCTGAGTGGTGTCCAGGTTTAATGCATGGTTACGCAGTTTGCTGAGCATGAACTCAAACTCCTTCCTGTTGCTTTCTTGGCGTGCATGTGTTGAAGCGTCTGTCGTTTTCTGTCAGTGAGGCTACGCTGAACTTTTGCTGCCTCTTGTGCTGCTGATACATGTGTTTCCCTTTTCCGTTTGTCCAGCTTCACAATCCACTTATTGATTTTTATATTCAGAACTTTTGGTATGGCAATGTAAATGTCAACAAGTGGGTGATCTTTGAATTCAGAGAATCAATCAACAGTAAATTAAAATTTGACCTTTGCTGCTTTGAGGCCGATGAAAAACATCAATTAACTTGGGATTTAAATGTCATTTGCAATCATAAATTGATGCCTGACTTTAAAATGAAATTGAAACTTTAATAAGCCGCTCTACTTTGTGTTGTGATGGCCTCAGGGTTGACTTTGATATTCACATTTAGTTTCATTGGTCTGTCTCTGCACGCTACAAGTACTGACTTGGTGAATTTCTTTGTGTTTAAGGAGGATCAGAGTCTGCGATGCCAGATGTGAGTAAAATTACCGGTGCATCAAAGCTGTTTCATTTTGTATTTTAGCATGACAATATATTTGAAAGCAGATACCACGAAGCCTTGTTCCATTATTATGCATTTGTCATGCACTGCTAGTTCACTTCAGAGGCCGGTTCACTTTGGTTAACCTTGTTATTCCACTGACTGTAGGAAACCTCAATTTGAATATGAATCATTGAATTTATAAAAAGTATATATGAAGATGTATATATGAACCGAACATACTCAGGATCGAAAGTTATATATAGTATTTCCATGGTAATTTTGGGCTATAAAGATAAAATTGACTTGACAATAAGACATTATCTGCTGATATCTGCAATGATGCATTTGCCTTATATTAAAAATCGAATAGTTGAGTAACAGATGTTGACAGATGTTTAATCGTGTCTGAAGCAAAAACACCAGAGGCAGTGTCAGGAAACAACATGTTAAATCAGCCAGGTGTTCCAGCGGACCGATGTAACATGCCCCCTGATTTGTTTGCCGTCTTTTTTTCAGATACCTGTTCCCTCAATCACTCCCTCCTCCAGCCGCTGGTCCTGGGACCCAGAGGAGGAGCGCAGGAGACAAGAGAAATGGCAGAAGGAACAGGAGCGCCTCCTACAGGTATGTAAAGGCACACGCATGTAGCAGCGATGTTAGGCTACACCCCCAGCCTATCCTGTCTGGTCAAAGAGTCCTGCGATAAATCCTTCCCACGTGAAGATTATAATATTCAGGCTTTGTTGGAACCGAGAGCAGCAGTTTGTGTTCCATTACATTGAGAGGTTTTTAGATTGTGAATTTATTAATCTGCACAGTAAATTCCACTGTTGCAGCTTTAAGTCATAAATGTTATAAAAACAGGAATGAAGTCTCGAAAAACAAAGAATAAGGACACTCAAACTGAAACTGGACATGGAGTTTATAGCCCATTTAAAATAATGGAAAAGTACCAAATGATGCAACCTCAACATTTATTTGACCTGATAAGCAGCTGTAAATCAGTTCTGTGTCCCATGTCCCGTTGAGACGAGAGCACCGTGAAGAAGTGTCTGCTCCTAATAGGCTGAAAACAGAAAACCTCAGACAGGGCTCAGGCGGCTGAAGGTAAAGCATCTGTCGAGTAGCCAATTTAAATGTAGTAGAATCCTGTCAAAACATTTTTCTGCGGGTGTTATTTCTGGATGGAGATCAGAGGTGTCCGAGCAGAGTGTTACTCCTCCAGTCTTTCTCCCTGTTGGATAAACGGCCTGATTTCATGCTGTGCCCGGGAGACTTCCTGCCCAGGGCAAGCTTCTCTAGGTTGTTGTCGACTATCAGGATGGTTAGGTAACGTGTATGTGAGATCTGTAGTTTATAAAAATAATACAAGCATCTTTTTCTTCTCCATTTGGTGCACAAGCCAGAAAATAATGTACCTGAGACAGAAAGTTACTATGATCTTTTTTTAGTAGTTGTAGTATTTTTTGTATGGGAAACACTTTGGAGCCATATCCATAAGTGGTAATCATGTGTCAACAGCAGTTTGTTGTTGTGATACAGATTCTTAAATGCTTAACACAGACAGAATGTGGAGACAGCTTTTAGATTTGTCAAGATTGTGTGAAGATTGAATCCATAACAAACCTAACCTAGCGTGAGATGCCTTCAGCCACATCTGTAGCAGTGTAGCTCTGTAGTGTGTGTGTGTGCGTTTGTGTGTGGACCTTACCCCCAGCCACTTTGAGGCTGAATGTGGGACAGTCATTCTACCGTTGCCACACATGCATCATCGTCATCATCATCATCATCATCTGACCTATGACCTCCAATCTCTCGACCTATTTTTTTCATCCAGGAGAAATATAAGCGTGACCATGAGAAGCTGCAGGAGGAGTGGCAGAGGGCTCAGGAGGAGATCGACAACACCGTGGCGCAACCAGATTTTGCAAAGGTATTTTAAATTTGCAGGCAGGTTCTTCTGTCTCCCCCTTCTGGTAATGGCAGTTAACTCCTAATTGTTTGCATATGTCAACCTGTCTGTGGGTAGAGAGGCACCATCCGAGTCTACCCTCAGTCACTCCCCATCAGCTCATAAATGCCTCAACTATCTTCTTTTCTGAATTCAGGGTTTCTTTATTTATCTGTAGCTCAGACACTTGAACTCTTGAACTCTTCTCAGGCTCCCCCGTCCAACTCTTGGCTTTCAAGCCGGCCCCATCTCCGTTTTTATGGGATTTGTTCTGTTCTTCATCTCCTGCAAACCAATCTTTCCTGCTGGTTTTAAAACTAATTGCTACCGATGCAATGTGCCGGATTATCACCACAGATACCAGATTTAAAACTCATTAAGAACTAAATACTCTGTGGTGTACAGAGAGATTTACCTGCAGCGGATTGGCTTTATCGGTATTAGTAGTATCAGAATTCTTTTGGTGGTACTCAAGTGTAATTTATGTTTATATGTGTACATCCTACACAGCTTTAATGTGTCTAAATGAACATCTAAATACCTGAAACATCAATTGGTGCCATCACAAGGTGGCAATAAGCTTGACAGCATGGCATTACATTGGATGAATCAATCCAAAGGGATTTGATTATGCAGCAGTTTCCTGTGCAGATTCTGGCTTTAAAGGAACTGTTACATTTCACATCAGAAACAGAATGATAGCAGAACAAATCAACTACAGTCATGTGGATATTCACACAGGAGACTCAGCATGGGTGGGTATATCCTCTCTGTAATGCCCATGTTTTGAAACAAAAAATCTCCTCAATTTCAAAACATTTACGGATTTTGGTCACCACAGGGAGTTTCTGCATTTTTGTTTCAGTTCCTCCTGGAGGGTTAATGAGGGTGAGATCAGTTGAGGCCCTCATGTGCTCCAACGCTTTCTCTTTTTCTTTCATCTGTCTGTGCAGCCCGGCAGCCTGGAGGGGAACAGCCACAGCGTCAGCCCACACTCGCCACTCTTTTCTGTCAACCAGCCCACTTCTTCTCAGCGGGAGGAGGAAGAGAGAAAGAGGAAGGAGGAGCAGGAGCGCCAAAGGCAGGAGGAGGAGAAGAGGAAGCGGGAGGAGGAGGAGCGAGAGCTGCTGCGTCTGCGGGAGGAGAGGGAGCGGAAGGAGAGGCAGGCGGAGGAGGAGAGGAAGAGGAGGGAGGAGGAGAGGAAGAGGCGGGAGGAACAGGAGAGGCAGGCGGAGGAGGAGAAGAAGAGGAGGGATGAGGAGGAGAGGGAGAAGAGGAGGAGGGACGAGGAGGAGAGGAAGAGTAGGGAGGAGGAAGTGAGGAGGAGGGAGGAGAAGAGGGAGGAGGAGCGGAGGTGGCAGGAATCTCTGGAGCAGCAGCGCAGAGAGCGGGAGCGAGCCTTCCAGCAGCAGCAGCAGCAGCAGCAGCAGCAGCAGCAGCAGCAGCGGTCAGTAGAGACGCTGCTCCTCCTGTTCTGTGCACAACACTCACATGTCTTTTGTCCGTCATGCACATATGAACACACTCCCATGTCAAGCATTCCATGCTTTATCATCTGTGCATGAACATAACTGCCACTAACGTATTTGCATGTGCTTTGTCATCAACCTCTGTGCTGTCACCCATCTGTCTGCACACCGCTCACCACCACAGGGCTGCTGGCTCCGATGGCTTTAACATGCATCCTCCACTGTCCTATACTGACAGGTCAGTACAGGAGCTGTGGTTAATAAACTGCACCTGAAGCCTGGAGAGAAGGTTTCTTTTTATCTTCAGCTAATCAGCCAATGTCGCAGAAAAAACCTTCTCGTACAACGCATACCTTTTATTCCATGTTATTATTACCTGTTTTGATCAATAGTAACAATAACGCCTTAGTTTGATCCAAATTTATTACAATATTTCAATATAATCCCTTTAAAAAGTTGTATTAATAAAATCTTAACGACAGATCCCAAATGTATATCGCGTATCTATATGCTGTACAATGGCATGTAGAAAGGAAATAGAAAGACCCAACAGTATCTCTTTAAATTCAATCAAAATGCACACATTAATAATTCATATCAGCTCCCTAATTTGCCTATTATTTCATTCCTTCCACTATGTTTTAAAAAAGTCTGTTCAGTTGCTTTTCTTGAGACACTAACAGCAATGAGAACAGAATTTAGGCAGAGGTAACAATCACTAAATTATATAAAATTCACTATGTTGCCATTTTGACGGTTAATTAATGCATTTGTTAACAACCGTAGCTCCTCCTGTGGACATTCATGTGGAGGCTGCTGTATAAAGAACCAATAGATGGTTTCATACAGTTGTCATGACATAAATAATGTCTTCATATGTGAAGTTATAGTGTATAAATGCTAAATGGGAGGGAGAGTAAAGGGAATTTATTTGGGACTCATCTCGGTCACACAGTTTGTCTGAATTATACCAAACATGCCAAAACAGCGCTGATCCTGCCAAAACATCCACGCTAGTTTTTAAAGAAACAAAGAAGAAATTCTCACTCATACGTAATTTTAACCTAAAAATAAAAACAGAAAGCAGAGAGAAACTGAAAGATTACAGTAGAGACATAATTCAGCATTATATATGTCATTCTTATGAGTCATTCTTTTCTACATTTTTCCTGCAGAGAAGGAAATGGTCTCGTCTTTACTGAGTAGCTGATGTTGTCCAGTAGAGGTTTTATATATGTATTTGAACAAATCCCTCAAATAGAAGGTCCTGAAGTTGAAATCCTCCAGTAAGCGGGTTAGGTCTCCAGCTGGGATCGAAATTACCTGAGATTTGTCTGTAATCAGCAGTTTCCCTTTA
Source organism: Pseudopleuronectes americanus (assembly GCA_038501795.1). Classification (NCBI taxonomy): domain Eukaryota; kingdom Metazoa; phylum Chordata; class Actinopteri; order Pleuronectiformes; family Pleuronectidae; genus Pseudopleuronectes; species Pseudopleuronectes americanus. The sequence continues at coordinate 6,512,581 of CM076727.1, forward strand.
TGGACAAATACACTCAGCAGGTTCCCTTTATGGACAAGTACAATGTTATTGTGTCAAATCAAGGAACACTGTTGTGTAACCAAAGTGAGATATTCTTTATTATTGAGTCGGTCGTACTCCTTGTCATAGAAAAAGTAAAACGAATTTCTAGATTAGTATATATAGATTATCACTGATTACTGTCATTTTTTTAATTACATGTTTTCTTTTGTCTGACAGGGTAAAATCCCAATCGTCTCCTCAGCTCGACGAGGAGGAAAAACCTCAGAGGAGAGGTCAGTATTCTATATTCATTCTGCATTAATTAAGTTTTACTATAAAAGTACACGTAGTGGTAACTTTTTTATAGGTGCAACATTGACATCAGGCTGATATCCTGTCCGCATTGGCCTGGTTTTCACCTTTTTTTTGGTTGTTCAATGAAAGACTATGTACATATGTTGCACATGCACCTGACTGTAGGTGTGAACGTGCAGCCGGGGGGCATGGCCCACTGGATGCTCGAGGAGCAGTTGAGGAGTCAGCGTGACAAGCAGACCCGGAGTCAGAGGGCTGCGTCAGAGTTGGAGATGGAGCGCAGAAACATCCTCAACGCCATGAGATACAGAGAGCCGGAGAGAGGTTGGCTCTGCCCTCGAAGCTCCGCCCTCTCAGTTTGAATCAACAAAAAAAAATCAGTTTTTGATTTGAACTTTTTGATCAGCTGATCAATCACTTGCGATATTTCCCCAAATCAAGATGTAGCTTCTTGATTATGGCCAGAAATTGACATGGAAAAAATTTATTGATTGATTATAATGTGATGGATTTAATGCGTTTTTGCATCCGTGATTTCAACATGTTTAAAGAAATCGTCTATTCTTATGCTCGTTCATTCCTAATAAGACTTGGGAAACACAGAAACGATTATTTCCAATTTCTCTTCCCGTCTCAAGTTGTGATCTTATTTCATGAAAGCTTCTGATTTTACCCGGTGTAATGTTTTGTTCCTCTCTGTTGTCGCAGTGACAGGTGGAGGTGGACTAGATGAGAGGAAGGGACTGCTGCCACTGACGCATGCTGAGCTGGAGCGGCAGCAGATCCTGGACGAGATGAAGAAGAAAGCACCGCTGCTGACGGACAACAGCTGGATCCGCCAGCGCAACGCTGCCGCGGCCGCCAACAAGGAGAGTGACTTGCCACCCATGCGCAGGTAAAGTCCACTCAGCAAGTAATCCCTTCTCTGTTATGTGTGTGATGATGGCGTTTGGCTTTTTAAACCTACTAAAATTCAGTTAAAGGTTCAGTGTGTAGAATTTAGTGACATCTAGTGGTGAAGTTGCATGTTGCAGCTGAACAACCCTCACCTCACCCCTCCCTTCCAAACATGATAGAGAACCTGTGGTAGCTTTCAGTTGTCATGAAAACCCAAAAGGTGTTCAGTTTGTCTAGTTTGGGAGACTGTAATAAAACATAAAAACATGGCACCCTTCCTAAATCTTACACACTGAAGCTTTAATTTTAAAAGAAAACATTTATTCGTCTGGCTGCCACTCTGACCCTGCCCTGTCGAAATGGGTTTCACCTTCAGTGAGTGGATATCAAATAAAAACTGCTGCGGCAGGTGCAGTTGGTAGCCAGACGCCTTAAATGACTCTACTAACCGGCTTACTTGGGCGTGGCGTGGATTGGCTTTGCAGGGGCGACTCTCTTGACAACTTGGACTCCTACAACTCATGGCGCTCGTCATGGACTCCCAGGAGCAACTCTTACGTCCAAAATTACGCCCGGCCTCACTCTGCCCTCTACGGCAGCTCTTCTGTTTACGGTAGTGTACAGGGGCTCCAGAGGCCCACCTCCTCCACCCTCCCCTCCTCCTACTCCATGGGCTCCCTTCGAGGCGGGGCAGGAACCCCCTCGTCCTCCTGGTCCCGGCAGTCACCTTCCCCCACGCCCTCCTCTCCGGAGCCTATGTCCGAGGCCGGTGCCCTTCAGCAGCAGAGCAGGTAAAATGGCTGCTTCGCCTAACACTCCCAACAAGCCGCGTCATCCTATCACTGGTATACTGGGTTTTAAAGCATAGTCAAAGTGGTGGTGTTGTTGTTAAACCATTACTCTGGTGAGGTGGGGGAGCGGTGACAAATGGTTTCTTGAATCTTCATCTTTCTTAATGTGTGTTAAGTGTTGTTATAAGTCGTTGCATTTGATATTGAATTATGTGACATGATCTATACCCTCAACCTCTTTTCCAGATATATACATCCAGCATACATATCCTATGTGTGTGCCTGTGGAAAGACCCAACATTTTTGGCAATTTTTTCAAGATTGTAAATTATTACCTCAAATCTTTGTCGGAGCTAAATATACATACATATTTTTCATTAAAACAAAATTAAAGAAATATTGTCATTATACAAGTAATTTACCAGTTTACCCATTGTATACCAGTGTGTTCATGTGTTAACATTAATATGAGAGTCTTGCACTGGTGCTCGGCTCTGGAATCACAGCTCTACGTTCTGTAACCCAGGTCAGTGAGTGGCAAGAAAATCTGTACGTTCTGTGACAGCCCTCTGGGGAAGGGAGCGGCCATGATCATCGAGTCCCTCGGGCTCTGTTATCATTTGACCTGCTTCAAGGTGAGAGCTGGGCTCCCGGCGGCCACGGAGCACATCTGCAGCACGACTCTTCACCAATCCCTCCAAAAACTAACCTGTTCACTTCCAGACTCTCTTTGTTTCCCTCTTGTTACCAACCTGTTGCATCTGGAGGTCCTGGTCCCTAACAGTAGATCCTCTGTGCCAAAGCCTGACTAACTAATCAACCCCTCACGTTGTTTATTTCTGTAAAACTTGAATGTTCGTCTCCTGCATCTGAATGTTTTTTGTCCGTTGACTCTGATCCTCTCCTTCCCTCACTTTTCTCTTCCTGTACATACACTTAAGGTATGTCTCTCTCTCTCTCTCTCTGTCCTCCTCCCTCCGCCTGTGGACTCACACACACTTCTTTGCAGCTTTAAAGAGCAGAGCAGGTCTCTAACTCTCCCCTCTGCTAAACCTCCTCAGTGTATCGACTGTACGGCGAGCCTCGGAGGATCGGAAGCCGGCGCTGAAGTCAGGATACGAAACAAGCAGCTCTACTGTAACTCCTGCTACATGCGATTCAAAAGTGAGTGTTTGACGAACCCCACCAACACACCAAGACGTGTTGTGTTTTTATTGAAGTGTAATGTTCCTGGTCGTTTCCCTTTCAGCTGGCCTGCCAACCGTTATGTGACGTCCTCCAGCAGATTGATGAAGAGACCACTTGTGACAACAACCCATAAATATCGGAGCCGTCGCAAACACACTTCCATTACCGACTCTAGAAAACTCCCTTTTGTCTCATCGAGCAGAATCATGTTTTGTGTTTTTACAGTGTGCGATTGAAAGGGTATAAGCTTGCAAAGACGTTATCTACTTTAACTTGTTTATATCGTATTAAGTATTACAGCCCTGCAAAGTGTACGGGCTGTGCATGCACTAGAGGTTTTTTTCAATGTTTTAGCCGCGAAACTAGTCGAGCAATAAACAGACTTTAAGATCCCACAGGCGGGGGGGGCTGTCATATGAGACAGATTTTCTAGATATTGAGAGAGAACCCTGCAGGATCCTCCTCTTCCTTCTCGTTTTCACGCTTTTGTTTTGTTTTCCGCTGAATCTCGTGGTTATAACATATCTTTCAGCCAAGGTGTTCTCGTCATGTGTATGTGCCTTTTTCATTGGTAACAGGGAGAAGTGATTAAGATTAACAGAATTATTTCAAAATATATTTAAAAAGAGAAACTTCTGCTCGGATAGCACTTGTCTGGAGTTATCGCTGATAGATGGAGGATTGTACACAGAAGCAGGTTTCCATGTGAAGATTATATATATCCTATTGAATGGCATTGAGGCAAAATGGCAACATTTGTAAATAAAACGACTAAATCCTCAACCCATGCTTTTGTTTTTGTTGGGATTGTGTAATCCTTTTGTGGTGATATTCAGGTATAGCCTATGATGCAAGGCTTTTCCTGCCTCTCTGATCAGAAATCATTATACTCATCTCTCTCTGTCCATCCCTCTCATTCTCCGTCTCTCGGTAGCGCTACAGTCGAAATGAAAGGAATTTCAATGAGCCTTTGTGCGAAGGTTCAGAGGGCCTACCTGCTTTGTGCTATCCAAAGCCAATTTGTCATGCATATTTCATTCAGTGTGCCTGCATTACATTTGATTACACATTGATAGGCTATCTCCTTAATGCATTCTGTCTTTCGAGCTCCTATTGCATATTCATTTCAGTAGAAGAGCACACAGTCTGCAGCCCCCTCAATGTGTATGAGCAGCAAAGGTAACGAATTGTCCTCATTTGCCATAAATGGAAGCAAGCTCAACTGAAGCAATAAATGGAAATAAGCCGGACCCGAGCATAAATTGGCTCCGTATTGTGAAGCACAAACAGCCCCCGGGAGGCAGACCTCTCAAATTCCCTGATTCCATTTTTAGATTTTTCTTGGTGCTCCTGTGGAAGAGAGGAGAGACAGAGATCTTAATCCTCAGGCTTGGGGAAACAAGAACGGCCTGAATGGCACCGAGCAGAGCTGAGTGGCTGGGAAATATAAAACCTTTCGGGATAAGTATCCCTGTCTTCTCCTTCCAAAGCCGAGGCCGCAACCAGCCTGTATGGAAAGGCTTTGACGTGGAGAATCAAACAGCTTCTCTGTGTGTGTCTGTGGGCTTACAGAGAAACTCTGCTCAGAAGAATAACGTCCGCAAAAAGATGGAACACAGATGGAAGGTCCCAGATAAGAAAGCCTGCTCTGCCCTCCATCCTCTTTTTTCTTTGTGCCGCTCGCTCACTTGGAGGAAAGATTACCCACTTCTCAGGTGATTCTTCACGCAGGCCCACGAAGATTTTCAACTCATTTTCACCTCACAATCAACACACAAGAACGAGTCATGCTCCATTTCCACGACAAAGAATCTGTTGGAGAATTATGGGGCTTGGACCGACCAGTAGGGGGCACTGTGATCTAGGCTTAAAATGATCTTTATTAAGCTGCAGCTGGAGGAAAACATTGCACCTCTATGCATTGCCATTTTAGCATTAAAGACTTTATAAGGAGGAGAGACTATGCGTCGTCATGTATGTGAATTCGACAACCATCATTTAAAAACATAGTATCTCATGTAATATTCTATAGGATTTTGTGTCTTAGTTTGTGAATGTATCACAAATGATACCAAAATAATTCGGAAAGTTTCAATCTGTGGTTTTGCTCCTCTGTGCCAGAGTTGCAGCTGGAGCCCTTGTGCTCTTCAGGTTTTATGTCCCTCTATCGTGTACATCGTCTGCCTTGTTAACGTCGTATCTGAAAAGATACTGTGAGGCAATTTCATCCAATTTGGTGCAAAGTTTCACTTGGATTTAAGGATGAATTCATTAGACTGCACCGAGTCACTCTGAACTTACATTTTCCCAAACATGATCCAACAGATATTCCTTGATTTGTGTCTTGAAATTTGGCAGGAAAAATGGCTGAAATGAATGAGCTGATGAGATTTTGGTGGTCAAAGGTCAAGGTCACTGTGACAGAGAATTTGTATATTTTTTATGAAAAAATACACTAAATAATTGGTGCTGGTAAATGACCAGTGTAGCATTAGAGGGTAAATCTTACATTTTCTATCATCAGTCCTCATTTGGAAGAGCTGTTGTTGTTTTGGCAGAATAGAAAGGTTTCTTTTAAAATCTCCACTTTATCAAGTTCAGTCTAGTCTGTAATCAAACATTACTGATTAACATGGAGTCTCATCTCTGTATATATAACAGTGTGTGTGACAGTAACAGCATTTCAATGATTCAGTTCCACCGGTTGGGACAAGATGAAATTAGTTTAATTTACATCTGCTGACGCTCCACTTGGACTTTTCCTGCCCGAGCCTTTGATAAATACATAATTCATTTGGTTTTAAAGTTCTGGCTGATCTGTGTGACTGACCTGACACAGCAGGGGTCACAGGGACAGTCACAATAATAGAGGCAGACATTTTCACATGTCACGGTATGAAAGCTAATGTAATCAGCAGCATTAACAATATTTTGCTCAGGCCTCTGATCTTGTGCCTGCTGCATAATGAACCCTACTGGCCTGGACAATGTTGAGCCGACTCAGCACAAACAACTGCAGATTTCCTATTGATCTCCTTCATGCAGCGTGTGGATGTTAGTTTAGCATTTTTGCCCCATCTATGCGGCAGCAGTCTGATTCCTCAAGCTGAGATGCTTCTCTTTCATTTATGTACTTTTCTAAATACGGTTTTCTGACGGTGCATCATCCTTCCGATCTTGTGTTATGGCTAATGATAACATTTTTTGTGAGTCTACATGCCCGGGCCTGACGTCATGAAAGCAGTAGTCATGACAGCAGGGGGGTTTAATCAAAGTTCAAATATTATTTCCACTTCTAACTCACGTACGACCTGCAAGTCAACAGTGTTTTCTTTTACCGGCGTCTTAAATAAGCTGCGACTCCTCCCATTAGAAGGATGCGTTTCGCAATTAAGAGGAGCCATCAGGCACTTATTCACCTGTAGATAAACTGAGGCTATTATTAGTCGTGTAATTGCGGATACCGTCTCTCTAGATCTGTTGCCATGGCTTGCAGGCGTCATGCATGTAGCTCGAAGCTTTGTCATGACTTCAATTAGCCGCAGGGATTATAGGAATATTGAGTGTGTGCAAACCTGTAAATTCCCCACACATGAGGGGGACTCTGTTATTCTCATTCATAGAAGCAGAGCACAATTTATTTTTCGCAGATGATCATTAAAGTAATCCAAATGCAGGAGGAAAAGGAGGCCAAAGGAAGTGTTTCTGTCTCCGTCCCCCTCTGCATGCAACAGGACTCCATGGAGCCATGTTACAGGAAAGTTAACATCTGCGATTTCCCTTTCGTGACCTTAAAGAACACTCTGATTTATTTTTCGTTCCTCTATTTAGCGGCTGAGGAGGGATAAAGCATCACTGGCGATGAAATGCATTGGAGTCGCTTTTGCAGTTGGCGCGGGGGAAGAGAAAACGAGCGGTGAAAGTGTTACATGACTCTGGAACGATAAGACTGCACGGTCACAGCTGGGACACCCTGATATGCTTGAGACTTCATTATGCCCGAGGTGACGGGGGACCAACTTTTCTGTCCTCATATTAATTCATCCTGCTCCAGTCCTATACAGCCGAGGATGAGTGGGAATACTGATTCTCCCTAAAAGCGTTCTCAACTTTCTAGCTGCATGGTGTTGCTGTGTGTTTAGATCAGGGGAAGATCAACAGAGGAGAGAAATCATTTGCTGAGACTGAACAATATCAAATGTATCAATGTGCCAAATATTCCGCCGATCATCTTTTCTATTTGGAGCCTGGATACTGTTGCACCGAACAGGAAAGCTGCCTCCCGGCCTGATCCATCTGTTCCGCCATCATCCATGCATCTTTGGGTGCATGTCACCTTTCCAACACAGTCACATTGATAAAAGTAGTAGTATTTTCTTCTGTAAGAGTTACAGCAGCAGACATGATGGTTCACCACGAGTCCACAACCCCAGCGCTCGTCTTTCACAATCTGACCGCGACGTCGACACAGAGAGGTCATCCTTTACCCTGTTAATTAGAATTTCATCACGGGGGAAACTTAAAAGAGAGGATGACACACTCGCAAGTCTGCCCTTCATTTGATATCGGGAGGTTCATGTTGACGTCTGCGCCGCACGCATCACTAGAAAGTCAGGGTGCATGATGGACCTCCTGTTTGTGCCTGTTTCCCTCAACATCCAGCAACACAGTCCCTGACACAGTGATGTCTCCAACTGGTCTCCTCGAGTATTGATTGTCATGTTGGCAACAGTTGCATCAGATAAACTGAAAACCTTATATCAAAGGTAACGCAAACACACGTATGCTTTGTGCATGCGTGACAAATCCACTTCATCTCTAGTCACATCCACAGAGGTCCCAAGACGCAGTATAGATAATAAATAATAATAGTTTATGTTTCTTATGGATTTTAAAGCTCTATTGTGAATCATTGAGGAAGGAAATCACATGTTGCACTTTAAAAATTCCAAACCTGTACTAAAGCTAGAAAAAGAAACACTTTCAATATTGACCATTACACTGCAGCCAGGTTAATATTGTTTTTTCAAACACGGACAGAGAGGAGTGTTTTCCTAACTGACTTGAGGTGAATTGAAGAAATATTATTGTTAACATTTGTTGTGTATCAGAGTTAGATTTATTTATGAAGGAAATGTATAGTTTTCCTGACTTTTAATCTAAATGTGCAGCTCCAAGAGCCACTAAGCCTACAATAGGTGTCACAAGCCAAGGGCAAATAACAGTGTGTTAGTCTGTGTGTGTGTCTGTGGTGATGCAGAGGGGGCAGCATTGACAAAAGAGGAGCAGCACTGTTAAATTCATCTGTGCCAGGACACTGTCACACACACTACGTGCCTCGGGGAGCTGGGGAGAGTGTTTGTGACTGTGCATGAACGCCGCTCATTCACCACTGGATGTAACGATCCCGGAGCCGTGCTTTGTTCCACGCTCTCTCTCTCTCTGTCTGAGTAGCCATATGGGCAACTCAATAATCCTCTGGATCGTCTGAGGCCGAAACCGCTCGATGACAAAAAGATTGACGGCAAAACCATTTACTGTCTTTGTTTCAGATGATGATAACACAAATGACAATCACTTAGCTGCATAGTGTTGAATGTGCTCTTTGTTTTATACACTTTACTTTTCCCAACCTGAGAGATTCTGAATGTCTAAAAAAATCATAGTAAAGCTTTTTCCCAACAGTTCATTAGTGGATTCATTGCTTTGTTCTAATCCTTCTTTTTATTTCGGACTAAAATAGGATATTTCAGTGGAACTCCCACCACTTTACACAGAACAGTGTGTTGTGCAGATTATATAATGGTAAATGTGGAGTCCAGTTACTTTGGAGATAATGCACTAGCCCATGTTTTACATATCTCAATAACAAACCATTTTCATGCTGATAGACACAAGTACAAGTATGTGCAGACATGGCACCTGGGCTGAGTGAGCGAGATATTCAAGGTCCACATTTTTATAGTAGCTATAATGAATATTTCTCACAACAATAAATCATATTTGAACATGACAGTGTGAATAATGATGACCCTACAGAGGATAGTTCCCTGAACCTCCCCTCAGCTTCACAGAGCAATTTTCAGCTCTGACCCACAGGTTTGCTGTTTTGACCAACTCTGGAGCAGAGCAGGCCCGAGGCATAAACAAACTACACAGCCGCTCAGGGTCTCGTAGCCATCAGGGGCCCCCAGATAAATTGAAAATGTAAACACTTGCTGGGTTTGTTCAGTTTAATTGTCACTTTAATATAGACTATATATAGAGATGGATGACATGACCCGTCACTAATAGTGCTGCAGTATAGGTCATAAACCCTGTCTCTTCCATGTTAGCAGATGGGATGTGGGCCAAACTAAAAAGTCAAAATACATGTGAGATAGTTTCGGTAGTTTCAGTCGTTTTTGGCAGATCTTATCATACCGATGTGTGTTTTTCTGTCAAGTTTGGTCTTAATTAATTGTTTGATGATTTACAAACGCGAATCCATCCCCTGAAAGAACGATGTTATCGGAGCAAGATGGCAGCGTATACAGGATATGTTCAGGATATGTTCACTTCATTTCTGGATCACGGAAAAGACATGTCATCCATCTTTGGAAAGAGTTGAAAAACCTTGTTTTAGTTTGGATAAATGACCTAAACCGTAACATGACAAAAAAAATTATATTAATCTAGCATTGTGTTGTAACCAGTGATTATTTTGTGTGTTATCAGCTGCTTTGGTGCATTTCAGCTTCTTTTAGCTCCTTGCTCACTCCACTGTCATCAACACAGTTTCCAGCATATGCAAAAAAATTAAGGTATTACATAAGTTTACTTCTCTGGCTAAAAGTAGTTGTGTAGTTTTTAACCAGTATCAACTTTATTGGTTGGGTGCGTTTACAATTGTTCTTGTGCACACATTAAGGATGCACATGTGTGACCATGTATGTGCAGAGTCTGACCCCTCTGCTCAATTTGCTATCTTCCTGTCCAGCTCGAGTATAAGCACTGAGATTTTATATAACTGTACATATTCGTACACTATTTGCCACTCTCTGTTATTAATAGTGATCTTAAATGCTATAAGTAGTAATCATTTGTTGTGTTTTAAATTTGGAGTGTGGGCCCACAAAGGGCTTAGTCATTCACACAAGCAGAAATAAAAAGCGTCACTGTTTTCGTAGAAGAATATCAAGAGGAGTTTGCTGCCCACTCAACCTAGAAAGAGAAGTCTCCGTCATGAGTCAGATGCCTTTCTCCAACAGCTCAGCTCTTTCTTGGACTTGCTCTCAGGATAATCCCTGCAGCTACACTCAGTGAAAGATAAAGCAGGAAATAGATCTGTGAGTGTAGTATAGATCCTTCCTCTGGCCTGATAAGCTCTTAAACCAAATTAACACCGTTGTGTCAATATGATTGATTTTTTTTTCTTTCGTTCCTTTAATGATGTGTAAAGACGACACTGATGAGGACACATCAGGTTAAAGCATCTATTTGTCAGTGCATCTGAGACGTCAAGTGAATGTGTTGCCTGTCTATTATTCCACCAAATACATGTAGGTTTTTAGAAACACATGTTTTTGTCTGCACTGCTCCAATTAGTCAGGATGCAGCTTTGACTAATATCTGGCTTCTGGCCCTTCACCTCATACAAGTCTGACAGGTATTGATTCACTCAGAGAGAATGATACGACCATTGATTGGTCTTGCTGTTTGTCCTTTTTGCCTTTTAGAGCTCTAGACGCTGCCGTCTTCCTCAGGCAGAAGAGAGCTCTGAAAAACAACTGTTGCTTCTTTGGCTGTGGAAAAATCCAAGCACCAAAAACGATAAACATCCTTCCATTCATTTTCCATTCCACATCCTTCTATTAGAATCTCCAATTACCCTGACCTTAATGTGCACGTCTTTGGACTATGGAAGGAAGCCAGTGTACACGGAGGAGAACATGCAAACTTCACACAGAAAGAACAAGGATTCAAAATGGAAATATTCATGCACAACTAAATTCCAGCAAGTAGCAATTATTATTTTCTTTTGTTTTGGTTGTGTCCTCTTGTGTTTGGCCAAGAGTCAGTGATTCACGATCAGTTTTAATTATAACTAATCAAGAGGTAGAGAAAGTTATTCTGACGATAATTGCTTATGCCATCAAATGACCAAAACACAATACTCGAATTCAGGAAAAATGTCACACTGGATAAAAAACCATTGTGCATTTACGGCGGTTCATACAATCTCCTGAGTGAGTCTACCTCTCACTGACTCCGTGTCTCCATGACAAAACACAAGACTGTGTGGTGAATAGATTCCTGAAAAGGCAGCGGGCAAAGAAGACGAGACTTCGCCACAAGCAGGCAATATTTTATCTGAAAAGCGCCACTGGAACACAAAGCTGTCAGTCCAGCCTTTTGTTTGTGGTCCATTCAACATCATTATCTCCCTCGTGGAGCTGTGGTGAATAGCTTTCCACAACCCATCATTTCCTGCACTGAAAGCTCCTTGTGTTGTTTGTGCTGCGGGTGGAGGATCTCAGCCGCTGTCAATATATTGATATTAACGATTTTGATGGCAACACTGGAGCCGGTTTTGTCCCCGTGCCATGTATACACAAAGAATGGAAATGGACGTCAATAAGGAATTCAAGGATGAACTGGTCCTGACGTATCGAATACTTGACTTGAGCTGCATTTACTGGGGAGAAAAGAGCCGTGATATCAGCAGCAAGCTGTTCAACCATTCAGGATGAGGTTTCTGAAAGAACACATTGTTCAGATTCTCTACTGTCAGCCACAAAAGCGGTGCAATTTGGACTTTAAGGCTACAAAGTTCAACTTTTCAGTGCTTTTGCCCTGAAGTCCCAGGCGAAAAGGACTCAGCTACGACAGCTGCTATCTTCTTCATACTTGACTGCAGGCCCGGGGGGCTGAAGCTGGAGCTGGAACAGGGGCCTCCCTCTGGGATTCCTCCACAGCCCTCGCTCCTACATCACTGTTTGACAATTTGCTTTCTATGGATGAATGCTCGTCATTCATATTCACATTGTGAGGGCTGTCCATGCACAGGGAAATAACATTTTAATAACTTTGCTTCTTGTATCATTGTAAATTCAAAGGGGGAAAACAAAAGCTTTGCCATTACTCCAGTGTGCACAAAGCTGAATAAAAGACATTCCCTCTGCACTCTGCTGTATTTTATGAGTCGCCATGTCCCGTCTCTCCTTCCTCTCAGTTAGTCTGACTGCAAACTTTAATCTCGCTTGAATCAACATCCCTGAGAACATGTTGTCTTAACTGACCCAGGTTCCCTCATTACGCCGCCCGGCTGATAGATATGACTTCAAATTCCATGGTTGGAAAACAAAGTGATACTCAGACCACCAGCTGTCCCGGTCATATCCTCCCCCCCTCCGTTATTGTCAGTCATTACCTCTGTTCATCATTAAACCCTGTAAGTGCTCCGGAGTCATGCAAAGAGCAAGGAGCAAAGCCGGGCTTATTACAGTGTTTGACTTATTAACTTACTAATGGCCTGGGTGTTTGCTCTAGGTTATCATGAAAACATCACCTAAGTCCCTTTGTCTCTAAACTCAATTTCATGCTCTCCTGAGCTGATGCTTAATGTCCTCAGGACGAAGAGATATGAAGCGGGTTGAGCGGAGTGGATCATTCCTGTGCCACGCTGAAAACATGTGCCGTTACTCTGACTGTGAAGGAAAAACACGCCCAGGCGGAAAAACTGGACCGATGGAAATATCACTGTCAGGGGTTTAAAGCTTGTTGATCTTAAAGAGATCTGCTGCTGAGGTACAATCTTCCCCTCATCCACTTATTCCTTAACAGCTCAAAGTGAGTACATTGAAATATTAAGAAAAGACGGCAGAGTTGTGCACATCATGTGCTGTCCTATCTAGATCATGTCCGCTTCAATCAATCAGACTTTATTTGTATGGCACTTTTCATACAAATAATATAACAATGTGCCTCACTGAATAAGAGCAATGAAAACATTATCACTCGTGCCTCCAACCATGCACACAGTAAAACAGTGTTAATGGTAACTGAGGAAGCATTATTGTAAATCTCATTAATTTGAAATGAGAAAACACAGAAGGAGGGTAAACAAAAAAGATAGCATAACAAAAGAGATGAAAAAAGATAAAATAATCAAATGCTTAAAGAGGAGACTAAAACATAAGTTATTAAAGTGAAATCAATTCAGAGAAGTAAATAAATTAGTCAGTATTCAATAATAAATAGACAAAAAATAAATATATAAAATAAGTCCAAATTTGATTACAAAACCAATTAAATATGTCTTGAGTTTGCAATTTAATTAAAGTGCAGTTCAAAGCATAATTTCAATTAAGTTTTATATCTTTTATTTATATTTGGTATTGAGTGTGAAGAGGAAAGTTTACTCTTGTTTGTAAATTTGTTTCAATAACATGTTTGTTTATTTAACAGCTAACTACCAATGTAGGCTCAGTTAAAATTCAGTAACAATTATGCACAAATACACACAAGTTAAATATTTTCATTTTTTCCAAAGGTTGTGCAAAAATATGATGAATGTTGTATCTCATTTAAACTTGGCAATACCTCAATTGTCCGTTAAATTTCAATGTCTTCACATGTACAATCCTTTATACATGATACATTTCCTTTTTCTAAATAATACTATTAATTTATTTCTATCAATGTATCTTATCTTTATATTGCACATTAACTAATTATTTATCTACTATTATTATTATGTTACTTTTTGGTATAGTTTATAGGAAGAAATTATAATTTTTATTTTATAATAATTTTATAAATTATAATAATCAAAGTGTTAGGAGTCTTGTTGATTTTCTGTCTTTAGTATGAGATATTAACAGATATTTTACTTCCTGGTGTCGGTCACCTCTCCACTAACACCATCTAGTCACATCATCAGCTGTCTGACCATCAGCAAAACCAGAACAACTCCCTGCTACTGAATAATTTTCTGCTGGTTTTAGTTTCTGCAGTGGCTCTTTTCTCTTTTCCCCCGGCTCTGTTCGAATTATTTTGCAGAATAATCCCTTTTCTTAATTAACAACACCACTAAGCCGGGCAGTTTTTTTCTCGTATAAAGTCCTGCAACAACTTATAATGGAAGCTACTTTAGGAAGTTATTCAGAGCATGTTTCTCTAAACCACCAATTGATTTTCAAGATCATTTTAGATCTCACTGATTGTGGAAATACATAGTTATATTTCCATCGAGCTATTGTTGTATTTAAAACACTAAAAGACGGAACTCGTAATCAGAACACAAGTTTTTTTCTGTTTTAATTTGAATACATTTTGAGCCCTTTTAAAATGAATGTTCAGGATTTTTGGAAAACATTTTGCTGTGTGTAGCGCCATTTGAAAATGGGCTATATGGCATTGACAACTTCAAAATAAGGTTCAATATTCAAGATTCAAGAGTTTATTATCAAATGCACAACAATAACATTAAACAGTCGCTGGCAATGAAATGCTTGAGTCACAGGCTCTCTTCTAGCAATGCTCAAGTAAAACTAAATTTGAATATATATATATATTTGGACTCTGGGCGACCTCTGACCTACCAATTCAACCTATCTGCAAAAAAACATCAGATCAATGCAATAGGTTGACTAAAATGTAAACTAATGCAGCACACTTCACCCATTCTCTGTCCCCTTGAGCCTGCCCAGCTCCTCCTACCTCACAGACCTGATTATGCAAACCTGTTGGACCTGCTGATCTGACCCAATGCACATATCTGGAAAACAACCATCAAACAGAGCAGCATCACAGACATAACAAAATAATCTGTCAACACTACAACACACAATTTAAAACCAGGCTATCTACATATTCTAAGTGATAATCGAAATTAAAATAATAATCAAATGACCAAATGTTTTTATACAGGGAGACAGGGCCTAGTGAAAAAGGGGGAGAAGGCTCACTTTTCACACCGTGAGTTAGATGACAAAATAGTTTCTACTCTCGTATGCATTCACGTGTACATTTTAAGATTTAATATGTAACAATTCTTCATTAAAATGTTTAAAAACGATTAGACCTGTGTTATACATTTTGTTGACTGGTGCACTTACAGTATCCAAAATGTTTCCACTAATGTTCAAACCTAGAGAAATCCACAATTTTATTCAAGGTAACAGAATGTTTTCCGGTTGCCTTCTAATTGCATCATATCCACTTTACCTGCGGCTTGGCCCGTCTCTCACTCCGGGGCAAACAACACATGACGAAAGAAAAACACACAGTTAACCCGTCAGCTGTTTTTTCCTTCCACTGTTTCTATTGGTCACTTGTAATGGAACATTCATTCCCATTTGCTGCATAATGGGAACAAAACTTTAATAAATGTTCTCATATGATTTATAGTTGAGTCGTGTCACTTAGATTTTCATCGGCTTTGGCTGTGAAGACAGCAACTCCCATGTGTTTTTGTGCAGAATAACTACTGAATGTGTGATATGGTATGGTAATCAGTGAGCTTTATGCAAAGCTCGGCTAAGTGGCTCCAACTGGAGGCTTACATTGATTATACAGCCCTGAGAGCTGTATCAATCCTCTCATTTAACTTTCAGCTGCAGTACACGTGTCCTACTTAAAGTCAGCTTCGCAAAAAATATGAACTTATCAAGATATCTTCTAAAGTGATGAAAGTCAGAAAATTGAGTTCAGGTTAACAGTAACTATTCCTCATCTGACAGCAGTTGTTTCTCTTTTAGAAATGTGTGAATGTTGTGTTGCAGACAACGGAACAAACTGAGGTGCATCAGCTGACATTGTGTTATGCCTGTGTGTTGTTTTTTTTAAATCTCACATCTTGCTTTTTTTCTGCCCATTAATCCCCCCCCTGCCCTTTTGTAATCTCTCGCAGCCAGCCCGATTTCCTGGCTGAGGAGTGGCAGCTGTTGACATCTACAATGAAATAGATTTGACTCTGATTTGAGAGGGTTGCTTCTTCTTTAACTGTAGGTCACAAGGATGGACCACAGCTGTCTTATGGTATAGGATCCGGGGTTTGCATTTCCTCCGAAAAGCCCCCCCGCCTCGGTGCTCCTGACGAACACTCTCCGATCTGATAAGCAATCAATACCACTAATATGCCATCCCATCTGGCCTCATCCTGTCTGCAGAATGTCTTGCGCTGGGTCAATGGCTGCTCAGGTAGAGGGAGATTAGCCGGCTAAGTGAGCAGGATGAGGCTGAAGATCCACAGCAGGTGAGGTCGGTTACGTACCTCAGATCTGTACGGTGAGGGCTGGTGGGAGGCTAATGGGAAAACCTGACGCTGTGCCCTCCTTAAACCATCGCAGATCAGTGCACAGCTGGGGTGTGAGGGCACAGACGCATCTGCTCTCTGGTAAGAATGAAAAAGAGGAAACTGAATGTTCAATATATGTTAACATTATAACACACTGATAAGAGTGTCAATCAGTTTCTTCGGTGGCTGGCATTGCCAATCGCCCATTATATACTTTCTTTTTTACATAATTGTTCATGTTCCCTAATGGTATAACAGGAGAAAGAGCCAAGCTGACAGCCAGTGAGCTCTTATCCAGCTTCCAATACAGAACAAAGTATTGTCGTACATTGCTTATCATCGTGTCCCTGCAGCAGGATTTGGTCCTGGATGACGCTGTACGCTGTTGAATTTATGAAGCATCCAGACTTTCTCCTTTTGAAAGGGTTCCTTGTAACTACAAAAGGATATCCTGGGTGACATGTTCAAATAGGAGGAAAAGCGTTTTTTCCTTTCCATAGCAAAAGGACTCGGGCATTAGAGACTTCCGCAGGAAATCTTTAAGATTCCCTTACTACTAACAATGTTTGCCATATTGTTGACGTAAAAAACAGTCATAATTTAAGGCTCTAATTTGACCTGAATATGATCATTAGGAAAAATAATTGCCAACATGGTGCCTCACAGCAGAAAGGTTTCTGGTTCTAATCCCTAGCTTGTCCGGGTTTTTATCTTTACACTCTGACTTCCTTGCACAGTCTTAAGACATGCAGATTTCGGGTAGGTTGATTGGAGACTCCGAATTGACCATAAAGGTGTGAATGTGTGAGTGAATAGTTGTTTATCTCTATTTGTCGGTCCTCTGATACACTGGTGACCTGTCCAGGTTGTAACCCCCCTCTTGCCCACTGTCAGCTGGGATAATCTCCAGCTCCCTTCACTGCCCTCAAAGGATAAGTGGTATACAAAATGGATGGATGGATGGATAATTGTTGACAGCACTGTGGGAGAATTGTAACAGGAAACAAACCAGGGTCATTAGATCTCTGTAAATTAAATTTGACTTCCACACCAATCGAAGGAGGCATCAATAGTATGAACATGGGCCAGTCTGCTGCAAGTGTAATTACTTTCTCCTCTGTTTGAGCTAGCAGCCTTTAAACAGGGCCGGGGCCTAAACAGTACAGGACTACAACAGCTCCAGGAGCTTCACACACATTCAGCAGCAGACAAACAACAACAACAAAGACCGGAGAGTGCTCAGCATCAAAGCAGTTTATCCTGGCGCACAACACTTCTGGATACAAACACAATACCAAGAGAAATCTTTCATAAATCCAGTGAAGGTCGCACATGAAATTAAATTTATACTAATCTTAAAGAAATAGTGTAGCATTTTGGAAATATTGCCTTTTGGGTTTCATAAAAGTTAAAGATTCATACTACTTTTATACCTGTGCATATAGGAGGCTGTTAGCATGGGTTAGCATCCTAGACTGTAGAACAATGGCAGCACGTCTCCACTTCCTCCTACTATCCAGAAATGTAGCCAAAATATCCCGGATATGAACTGCCGCCATCTTGTTAAGATGGAGCCAGGGTCTGCGTAGCCGCAGTATTGAGGTCCCACCGATACACACACTACACCAATCGTGGGGCAATTTCAATTGTCGTTTCGCCCCGTTTTATAGCACCTTTACATGTGTTTAATTTAGCCGCTTATAGACACAGTCTTGACCTTTACATTTGGCAGTTTGCTTATATTATTTAAAGCGTAGAACCAGCAAAACCAGTGCAATGTATTTTCTGTTGTGTTTTTGTTGTGTTAGCATGTATGCTAATTAAAAAGTTGTCATTTTGGAACTCGTTTATTTGTTTAGGATATTTCCCGTCCTTCAATCTGCTAAATAACTACAGCTCCAATAATGCATTTGGGGGTGAAAGCAGGAAGTGACGTGTAGCCATGCTCTGTGGGCCACCACCTGAGGACAGGTTCCTTTGACCTTGTATTTGTTTATAGATGGAGGCAAAGACAACTATCACAGTATTATTTCTGTCATAGCTTGACATTACGGAAGTTGTAAGGATTGTGTTGTTTTCTTTGATTTGTAAGCAGATTAAGAACATAAAGTGACGAACAGTGACTGGGCCTCAGTACCTTAAAATCACTAAATGAAGGTTACCCCATACAGGAGCAGCTATATGCTCTGCCCAGCTGCACAGATTGGTGTCTATAATGAGGTATAGCATGAACAGTAAGTGGATGTTTCCTGAAATTACATGCATGCTGATGATATTACTGGATCCACAGAAGCGCTGTCTATATTTGTTTCACAGATCCGTGATGACGCTTTTCTTCGCGAGCTGTCAGGGTGGCTCCCATCACTCGCGGACCTTTGTGTCCATCAGATTGACGGCTGCTTTTGATCAGAGAGGGAGATCACACCCTTCTAGGTTGGATGAACAACAGAGAACGGAGCAGATGTAAGTGATGAAGACAAGAAATGGTGGTGTCACACCAACAGATGATTGCACGGTGTAGATCATCTTCCACAGGGTCGTTCTGTGAATCTAATGGAATTGAAAACATTGGCAGATGACAGACACAAGTGATTCTTAATTCATTTTTTTTTAAAGCAGCACAGAGATTAGAGCTGGTGCAGGAACCTAAACTATTGAATGTGTGACCTTTAAAATGAGGCTGGACTTGTTTTCTTTCATCCCAGTCTCAAACTGACAATAGACAATCAAAAGGTTATCAGATGAGGCACAAGCAAAGCCAAATACATCAGTAAATAACAAAAGTGGCCTGAGAACAGAAATAGGTTTACCTCTTTTTTTCAGTGATTAAATCCTTGTCCTATTTTTGGGACCTTGGCACAGTTTCAATACTTTTTTTCTCTTTTTCCACACACAACCTTTGTATACTGTATATGACATAGCCAGTTCAGATAATGTTTGTCATTCTTGGACTTTGACACGGAACTAATATTGTGACCATTCGGATTTACTTTGCGACCCTGTGAGGTCTCCTGACCCCTTCGGTTGAACTAGAGGTCTACAAAATGTTCTACAGAAATTATAATCTATGTGTAGTAAAATAAATGAATGTTTGTAAAAAGGATGTTGTAACTTCAGGGTATTTTAAAGTTAAACCTGAAATTGCTATATTTCTAAAGTATCCACTTGGGGTTAGGATTATCACTATATCCCCTGATAAAACAAGCAGCAGGAATTTTGTCGGAATCCTCTGCCACTGTGGCGTCATGTGACCTTTACATTTCCAGAAAAAAATCTCCCCGAGGGACTGTGCTGTTTAAATGTCACCAGTCTCAGTGTGATCAGAGGTAAAAAAGCAAAGTACTGAGTGGAAGTCCTCAGACCACCTGTTGCACTGTCATCATCAGCCACATTTGAATCAGTGAGAAACTAATTATTTACATCCGGGCAACTTCTTCACGAGTTATCTGAAGCTAATTAAACCCTGGAATCAAGAGAATTAACACACTGAGCAAATACCAACTACAAAACAAGACACAGTCAACAAGTTCAATAATGAATAAAATAATAAATCGTAGCTCTTCTCACAGCAGCATCTCGAATAAAGACTGAAATGTAAACTGCCAACGTTTTCTCACTGCTCTTAAAATCTTTCATGTCCCTTCATCTCATCTAAACTGCCACTTGAATCTGATTCAGATGAAATGATAAAGGAGACGCTGCTTATCACGTTCAACCTTTGGAAATAGATCCCATTCCCACAAAGGTATTTTTATATTTACAAGGTTTCTGAGCGGCTCACACAGATGAACCCCCGACAGTCTAAAATCACAACGTCTTGATTAAATCATGTAATTTATCTTGTGTGTTTTGGGGTCCAATATGTTGATATACTATGTCCAAGTGAAAGTTTAATTGTCAGTTCATATAGGCAATGTTTTGTAGAAAAAAGATACCAATGATTGGCATGGTATTAATTTCGGTAAAAAGGCAAAATCAAAATCATTAAAAACAGCCAACATAGCAGGAAATCAAAAGGCTCAACTCAATTGGTGTAAAGAAATAGATTGAGCCATCTGTCCTTTATGACACTATAGTTCTAATTGCTGCCAAGCACAGACTTGTATTAGGACCTGATGAGGATTTAAATGTAATGATCAGTGTGAGTATTTTATGAAAGTCAAGCAGTTCGCTGTTCTCCTCCCACTGACCACATGTCTAACTGACAGAGCCAAGCTGGTTTTCTGATTTTCTGATGCTGTGTTTTGACTCCAACAGAACCAAAAGGCTTTTTGTAGAATGGATCAAATACACACGGTCAGAGCCAATACACAGATGGTATTTGACTGCAGACTGCTGAGCTCGCTGCATTAATGGCCAAGATCTATGCGCAATGAAAGGTCAAACAGAGCACTGAGTGGGGTCAGTGCTCTGTTTGAAAATAACAAGCTCCACGTCATCTCCTGGGTGACTCACAGCTACCCCCTCTCCTCCGACTGAGACTTGACTGAGTGACACCGATTTGTTCACGATGAGATTTGTTAATTTCACTATAATAATTGCAATGATCTTTCATTCAGGGTTCTTAAAAGATCTGTAAAAGAGCCAAAAGTCCTCGGAAGATACAGAGATTTTCAGTTTCCTCAATTAAAATGATTCAAATGCATTTAAATAACATTTCCAAAAAAACATGTTCATAAAGATTAAATCAGTTCATCAGACTATTGGCTGTGTATGAAGGGTTAGGGGGTTAGGATGACATGACAGCTCCCCAAAAGTGAAGCCAAATCATTTTGATGCTGCAGCCTGCCCCCTGGTGGCAGGCTGCAGTATAGGCCATAAACCCTTCCTCCTCCAAGTTAGCTAATGGTACATGGACCAAAACCTTATAATAGGTTCTGTCATTTTAGGTGGTTCAGTGCAAACTTTTCCGTGAAGTTTGGCAGTAATTAGTTATTTGATTCGGTGAATGTCATGATTGACAGTGTCTCTCATGTCATTAAACACATTTGAAAGAGTAAGATGGCGGCCCTGTATCTTGGATAATTGGCTTAATTTTCTACAATGGGAGGAAGTGGAGGTGCGTCATCCATTTTTCTTTACAATCTTTGCTTTAGATCAAATAGCATAACAAGCAGGACAAATCTGGTTATGTAAAAAGTAGATGGTCAATAAATAAAACAAATATATATATATAGTGTAAAAACGGGTCATTATATTGTCTCTCAGTAATCTGTGGCTGAGCTAATAAAACTATATAATTAGAAAAAATGCATCTGAAAAAAACTCTGATCACAAATATGTAATTTTATTTATGTTGAAAGCTCAGTTATTTCCTGAAGCATCTGAACCCTGTGGTTTCTAGCAAATATTGCTTTAACAATAATAAGAGATAGCTTTTAAGATAAAATAGAATATGCATTTAATTCCACAACCTATTCCTGTTCAGCAGTCCTTGCCTAAAGGGTAAGCATCACTACTTGTGAATCTACTCTGTGACTCTGACAATGTCCTTGAAAGAAGTGGCAAGAAAATTGCATTATTCTCTCCCACTTTACACTTGGATTGAAAATATCACCTTAAGTGTCCTGGGAATCTCTTTTCATTTATTATTTTCCAGGTCACGATATCATTCGCAGGTATTCACTGGCCCAGGCATGTGTAGTTCACATTGTGTTTCACCGTAACCAATGAGCTTGAATAATTGGTTTTGAGAAGACAGAGATCATTCAAAGGAAGATGAAAATGCACATGCACATGCCTCTTTTGAGGCAGCTGTTATATATAACATGACATTCAAATACATTCATAAAGTTGTTCTTTTGGTTTGAAGCTTTCATAGCATCAAAACATCTCCTGACGTCTAAGCTTTGCCTCGAGGTGGAAGCGACAGTGATTTGATTCGGATCATCTGTCAAAAAGACACTCACCCCTCTGCATCTAAAAGCATTTTCATATTTGCATTTTATCTCGAGTGTGGCTTTACACTAATTTTAAGCACAGATGACAAGTCTCCACATTTTCATCCTCATTCCTGGCAGCCAATATAAGGTATGATATAATACATATATAAATATATATATATATTTTATGTTAATTTCCATTACAAAAGAAGACTCTTGAATGCCCTTGCATATTTGCAAATTAAAAGCCGTCTGCAGTGATGGAAGCTTGGTCGACCCAGTTATCTAATCAAGCTGTAACCTATAAACAAGTCCTGCAGAGGAGGCTGACATCTGTCAGAGAGGAGTCACGCAGATGTTCCATGATTGGCTTTTTGCAGAAAGCTCGTATTTCTAAAGCCCTGCTCGCTGCGTCATCGCCACATTGTTCTTGTTCCCGAACATGGGGACATGTCATCGCTGCGATCTCACATATTACACCACAGACTTCCTGCAAAGCTCATGCTTTATTTCTGTGCTGCTTCTGCTGACAACAGTTCCCTCTTTAAACACTGGCTCTGATGGATATCTCCTATCTGTCTGTCAGCCTGGTGTAGCTCTTCAGAGAGAGCTGGTACTTTTCACTTGATGCAAGATGCAAAATTAGAGTCCAGCTGTATCGTAACCCTGTTGGATGATATTGATTTAGCACAGGTTATGTAATTTCTTTCGGGGCTTCCATCATTTTTCTCCAGTGTTGATTGTGCTGCTAAAAATGGAGGATGTTCAGACAGTGTACAGATAAGGAATGCATCAAAGCTCAGAGCAAATTGGATGAAATCACCTGTGAAATCCCTGTGAACAAAATGTCTTACTTTGAATCAGATCTGAGATCTGCAGACATTTATTCCTTTTTATGTGGAAACTGCCACTGTCATGGTGATTGGATCAGCTTCTGTTTTGATTAGTGGCCATAAGACTTAGCATCTCAATCCTTCCTCAATTTGCAATAACATGAAATACGTGCATCCTTTTTGTTTAGAATCCGAACCAATGCAAATTCCAGATTATTTCAAAAGGAGTGAAGGAAACTTAATTAATTCGATGTTCCTCATTGGTCTTCGATTATATGTTTGATATTTTTACATGTTTATTTGTAAAGACTAGGCATTCAATGAAAACAAAAGAGGAAACCGCATAGAGGCTTGTGCAGAAATATGACGCGTAGATAAAGAAAAGAAAAGCCTGTCGGAATGAAAAGGCTCTGACAGCATTAGATTGTGGGTTTAGATGTAACTCAACATTGTAAGGTTTACTATGAATGGTAATTCTCTTGCGGCTACATGTGGTGATCTGTATTTTTTTGCAGAGAGATCAGTGATCACAGGCGTCCTCCCATAAAAGAGAAAACTTTGGTGGAAATTCCAAGTTACGTGAATAAACAGAACGACATATTCACATACCTTCCTATATGGGCTTATGAATTGAATTATGGCTTTAGAGCAATTTGTGTTTAAAGAGGTATTTGACATTTTTCCATCATTGTTAGACCTAACTTGCAAATATAAATGATGCCCTTGGAGTTATTTCAGCTTAATTATTGTTGGACTGTATTTATTTTAGACTGCAAATGATACGTTTGCATCTTTTGGCTTTTGCGGAAAATGTTTCGTCAGCGTTCTGCCCAATAGAAATGTGCAAACTCAAACAAAACTGGAAACCATCATTGTCTTAATTTCCTGACAGGGCTTTGCATGGAATTCAAACCAGGTTTTATTCTTCCTTTCAGAGGATTCAAGCTGCACAGCAAAACTAAAGTATTTGTACTTACTGCCAAAAGAATATTTGAGAATTGTCGCCGCCTTTCATTGCAGGACTGGGTCATGTTTTATTTTCAAATTTGCGTTCAGGGTTAGTTGTTCCAAAAAGAACTGCATAAAAGCATCTCTTAATTTCCACATATAACAGTCATTGATCCAGTTCAGTGAAAGAGGCAGTACAGTGTAAAAAGAGTCTGAGCTCAACAGAGATCAAATGACTACTCTCGACTAATTCATTCAAATGAAATTGGTTTGAAAGAGTAGTTCTATCTTTTTGAAAGAGGGCGAAGCTCCAACTGTGCCTGTGTTCAGAGAATAAAAAAATCATCTATCAGCACTTCTGAAGCTCAAGTATTAACACCTGAATATGAGCTATTTACCAAGAACAACTTTTTCACTGGGAGCTAGGGAGGGACCAATGAGAAGTGACAAAATGTCAGCAATTTCCTTAAATAGCAGAATACTGCAGTTTACCTGTTTACGCACAAACCTTTAAGGCTGTTTCCTGTCTGCAGTGTTATGGGTTTGAATCCAGCCCAAGTCCTTTTTATCTCCCTCTATAAAGATAAAATAACTAATTCTGCCCATTTAAATGCATTAGCCAATATTCTGCATGCAATGAATTGGAATCCTTTCAAGTATTCTTTCATATTCTATATGCTTAGGTTAAACATGATTCATGAAGCATAAAAACAGTGCCTTAACAAAGTGAAAGTAATTTAATCTGCAGACCACTTAGTCTTTGGTAGAACAAATCAACTTTAAAGACTGAAGATGAGAGGAGACTTCCAGGAAACACAAGTCGAAGTGTCAAAAGCAAGAGCCTTTGGTTTAAATCTGAAATCCCTGCTACATCACAAAAGCACAGTTATCCTTTGATTTCACCCAAAGTTTTGTGTGTGTGTGTGTTTGTGTGTGTGTGTGTGTGTGTGTGTGAGAGCGAGAGAGTGAGGGAAGGTTGGACTCGCTGTTGAGGAAAAAGGGCTGTTAGAAATTAATAGCTTTTCCCTGGTTGTGCAGTAATTACCATGTATTGTAGTGCGTCAGTGTACAGAGCTGTCGCTGCAGAGCACAGCAGTTATTTGCATAACTCCACTTGATCCTGCTTTTACACTTCTGTCCAAAGTAATACACCAGTTCATTAATCAAGACTATGTCTCAGACATGAGCATGTCGCTTGTTATTTGAATTTGAAGTTAGTGTGCTACTGCACTCTGTAATTCGGGCCCCTACAAAGAAAAAGCTTCTTCCCAAAACTAACCCAGCAGTGGAAAACCTGAGACTCGAGCAGCGGCTTCAAAAACCGAACCTCTGAATCTATGTGAAAACCACGAACCACAGCAGGAATCCAGTCATTGTGGATGGATTCCCCTCTCAAAGGAGGGTTACTCAGAGAATCCATTACAGCTCAGTAGGTAGAGTGGGTTATCCAACCAACCAGGGGGTTAACGGTTAGATCCCCACTTTACACATGGTCCTTGTTTAAGGTACTGAACCCCAAATGTGTATGAATGAGAGATAAATGTATGAATATATGTTTGTGAGTGTGATTTGTGTCAAGTGCTTTGAGTGGGTGATAAGACTGAAAAGAGCAACAAATAAATACAGTTCACTTACCAAAGTCTGTGAGAAGGAGAAATACACTAACATTATACTATTGGCAAGTATGTTGTACAAAACATGACATTGTACATGTTTTTTTTTAAATCTGATATTGACCATATTGAAAAGTATGTGCAACAACATATGATATTATACACAATGTAAGGTTGTACATATTGAAACTTACATGGTACAAAATATGATGTTGTGTTGTTTTGTGTGATGTGTCCCGAATGAAAAAGGATTGTAAATTGACCATTCAGCGACAAAAATAGCTCAAAGCTTGGTGAGAGTGATTTAGTTCACTCTTGACTTTGTGCATTGTGAAACATTTCTAAACTCAAGGTCTATTGCTAGTTGCAAAGCTTTCTTATCCATCTACTGATGCAGGCCTTGAAATCCAGAGGTTCAAAAAGGGAATTTGCATTCAGAATGTTGCCCAATGTTTGGCACATGGATCAAATAGAAGAAAATTACAGGTGTCTTTGAGCAGGTTCAACGTTTCCCTCAGGTAATGCAGAGAACTCTAGAATGAAAGGTCCCGGTTTGTAAGGCAGCTTTTACGGGGTGCACAGCAGCTGAGACAATTTGTATTTGATGACTGTAATTTTCAAAAGAAGACTCCTCAAATGGGTAGATGGAGCAGCACCTCGGCTCAGACCATTGGGAGACATTGAATTAGTCGGGAGGCTGCTGATCGAAAAATGTTGGCGTTCGCCGTTGTCTGGCATACGTCTGGAATCAAATGAGTGCAGTGAACATTAGAAACCTCTCGTGGATATCAGTTCTCTAAGCAATGCACTGTCAGCGACATCGTTTGCCATATGTGAGACGTGCTTAGCGTTATGTTATTGCTGTTATAACGATATCAGCAGCAGACGCACCAGTGGCAATGCCATCACACTTACGCCTCAGTGGGGACACCGTGTTTTTCTTTCTCATATCTTGTTTATATTTGTTATCGCCTGACTTGCATTTGTAATTTAGCTCTTTCATCTAAATGCAGGCACATGCACAAATAGTACCCACTGTCGATTGAGCTGCAGCTTGGGGTGGATAAATAATCGTTACTATCATCAATAGCAAGTTGTATTATTGCTATTGTTGTTGTTGTTCCTGGAGCTTCTATCTCATAGCAAAGCTCCCATTTATGCCAAGCTAATTTAATGTCAGTCCTTCAGTAATGTGAGAAGAAACGGTTGGTTGGTTGTTTGATTGGTTGGTTGATTGGTTGGTTGGTTGTTTGGTTGATTGGCTGTTGGTTGTGTGGTTGGTTGGTTGGTTCTTTGTTTGGTTAGCTTAAGTAGTAGCTGTTCAATTTAGCCGCAGCCTGTATAAAGGCGGATCCAGAATCACCAACTCACTTTCCTTTACATTACGTAGTTTTTCTGGCTTTTTTAACAATTTCCGAGAAAATAATTACATAATTAATAATAATTCAAAAGAATTGCTCAACATGCCTGGGGCCCTGATATCTATTAGCGTTTGTAATTTGGTGCCACTTGACTGAATATAAGGAGACTTTTGGGCCTAGGGTGGAAGTCTGAACTCTAGTAAGTACCATTCTAGTTGTTGTTCTTTTCATCTTCACATTCTTATGATAGAGTTAATTAATATGAACATCTAAATGTGACACACAGTTGACCCACTATTTATTATACGTTTCAAAAGTTAAAAGATAATTTCAAAGAAAGTTAAGAAATAGTGAAAATCCTGTTATTAAAACGTTTCTATTCTGGGCTCATATTATAAATCATATGAAGAAAAATAGTAGTTTTTGAATAATATGGATAGCACTCTCAAATTCTCTGCTTTAAAACTGGACGTAAACTGACAATGTTTTCAATGATCTTCTGCTGCGACACCTTATGATGGATTTTCTTAGGCTCTGTGAACACCATGAGCCCTTTTACCTCAAGAAACACCAGGATGTTTTGCCTTCGCACAGCAGCGGGAACCACCCTCATCTGAACCCTGACTGATGCATATCCCCTGTTGTGGAGTCAAATTGAAAATGTATTTCTGACTCAGAATTTAATTTGAATAATGAAGCCTTTGGTCCGGAGTAACTGTTGTGATGTGCTAATGAAACCCACTTTGATCTAAAATAACTCAGGAAGTCGAAGCGAGTGCTGGACCCATGCATGGAATTCAAACGGAGCTGATCGGCAGAGACTCGAGTCAGGGAGCTCCATGCAGGGCATGCGCACATGGAACAGATAGAGATAACAGTATGAGAAAGGAAAGAACAGTGACAGTGGTGACCAATCAAAACTACATTTTCTCTTTGTCTTTTGTCTCACGGCTTCCTTCTTTCTTTTTTCTCTGCTGCTCACTCAACCTGAAAATCCTGACAACCCGTCCATTGTATTTCCATTTGGCTGAAAGGCAAAACAGTCACAGGGGTTGATGGTACATTTTAGCAGCTGAAATCTGTACTGTAATGAGAAAAAAATCTCATCACTCCATTCTTTCTTATAATCATTTAATTCTACAAATATAATCATATTGTTGGTTCTGTTTTTTGTTCTAATAAGTAGTCATTTCATTTCTCGAATTCAGCAGCAGCAGTCAAAAAAAATGTCTTGGTTGACTTAACATAGAAACCTATTTGGAATGTAAAATTCTTGTTAGCTTAGTGTTAAACATTAAATATTCAGCAGAGAGCAGCATTCAGTTTCACAGGTTTTATCATATATATATATATATATATGGCCCTGTGTGCTGTGTGCTGGCTTAGCTGGAAGCAGGGTAATGTTTTTGCCCCTGTGTGTGAATGCGCATAATAAGACACATTAATGTTTGGAGCTGATATGTCAACATTTGGTTCAACAAAAGTGTTCAGAGAACCGATTTTCCAAGATTCTTTTGAGGTAAGGTAGAGACAATCAAAAGGTTATATCGATCAGAAAATGATTCCCCATCGTATGACATCATATGATAAGTTACACAATCTACAGCCTCTTCAGACAAACAGATCATTCGATATGATAAATTATACATCATGGTTTTATTGGCTAATTGGTCTTTACTGTTTAATGGCTGATGTTTGCTTTAAGCATATTTTTTGTGTATGATATGTATGATAGTAAGGTTGTTGCTTAATCTGTTGAACAATTTGTTCAGCATTCAAGGACAGCCTTTGCTGCACATGTTCGAATGTGTTTCCTCCCACACGCCTGCAGTGTGGTGGATATTCATACTGTTCTGGGTGTAAATGTGGCTGTGAGTCAGTGATTGTTTGTAGGCTGATATCTGTGACGGACTTGTGACATGATCCAGGGTGTTTTCCCTGCATTCATCCAATGTCTGCTGATATACAAACAACAACTGAGCAAGTCATTTACCGTGTGGAGAGAAATTTCATATCAGCCTGTGAATTTATCCCCAAGTCTTATAACTGGGGGAAACTAGATCAGGCCTGTAATAACAAAATAATCCTAACACTTCTTTCTTTTGAACATTATAAGAACAAAATGCAGACATATTTTCTATCCAGATTGGTTTTTTCTTAAAATTCATCTTAGAATACTTTATTTTGAAGGATATACCACATTTTACAGAAAACATTTTACCATGTTAAGAATGCAACAGAGAATAATTTACAGATACTCACAACTAACACTGTTGTGGTAGTGATCTGTACAGTTAACTTTCATTGTTTTAGCCTGCAACAAGTCTGTGTGGGTCATTTCTTTCTGTCTTGTCTTTTGTCATATTGAGACCAAAACAGGAGGCTACAGTAAATACTGAGCGTCCTGGAAATACCGAAGCAGGACACAGGACCAATATAGATTCCCAAGTATAGTGAGCTTTTCTGAGTCTTCCTGCTTTACTGAAGACAAGTATAGATACTTATTTGGTAAGAAAGTATTAATACAAAGTTAGAGATCCAAACCTTTTTATTTATAAATCTTACGTTACTGTTCTTCTACAACCATGAGTGTCTTTAATTTCAAAAAGAGAATCATCTTTGTAATGATGTTACTTGGCTGTAATGACATAATATTTATAGACTTAGTCAAAGCTCTACTCTGTAAATTTTTAACTTACTTGATTAACTATTAATGTGCATGTAAATGGAGCCAAACTGATTTTGACACATAATTTAAGTTAGGTTCAGACAGTTAAGGTTTGTTATGGCTTTTTTGAGTTCATGGGTCCAGCGTACAGGAACCCTTGAGCCAAATGGAACCCGGCCATCATTCAATCTATTTAGATTTTCTATCTGTCAAAAGAAAAAAAAAGACATTTCCCATGATCCCCAGTGAGATCAAACTCCCAAAGATAATTTTCATCCCTGTCTAAACAGAGCATTTTGAGTGAGGCAGATGTATTTACCACATGAATCCCCTGCGACCTTCCCTCTGGGAGGATGTAGCCGGACCCCCACTGAGGTTACATCACTGCCTCTGCTCTATACACCCATGATGGTCGATAATTCTTCCCATGGCTCCGAATGTAAGGGGCAGTTTTTCACATCTATTTTGAATGAAACACACATAATCCGAGGCTGCTGGACAGTAAATAATTCTGCTTCTGCAGCTGAGGTGCACCAATCAACTCCCCAATTATCCACAGGCCCTGGCAGACGGAAACCATGCTATTTGGGTGCAGCTGGACCCTTTCATTATTTATACTTGAAACGATAATGACATCATGTGTGCACAGCTGCAGTATTTTGCATCCGCACGGCATGCAGCTGAGATTGTGTGACAGAATGGATCGGTGGCGGAGGATCCTCCTGCAATATTTACTCGCAAGAGATGGAGGTTGTTTTTCTTGTGGGATTTAATAACAGGGCGGAGATGGACGGAAAATAGAAAGAGCATTTTTGCAAGAGTGATGCGCGGAGTCAGAGCCAAGGAAAGTTCATGGTCGGGATCAGTCAGGAACTCAGACACATCACTGGGGCCCATATTTCAATTCTGCCTGTGAAGCTTCTTCTGGGCTTAAACAGATTTAGTTGAGCTGGGTTTCTGGAAAGGTTCTGGTCTGTGAAGTAGGGCGACTCCCTTTGAAGAGTAAAAGTGCCAGTATCTTTGTTAAACTGGCCACTTTGTGCAAGAAGAAGATGGGATGACTGGCAACAAGGCTTGGGAGTAACAGAGTAGAAGATTTTTATTTCATCTGAACAGGTTCAACAAACACAACTCTACCAGGAAAGCACGTACACGTACAATCTTCTCATGTAAACTGCTATACGATCCTATTCTGGTGATACAGGCCTTGGCCAAACATGTCATCAGGCAGGTCTAGAAATCACAATGACACTGAACACTAATCGCTGCTGGTCTGCTCTTGGACGCTGCTCAATTCACACAGCGCTGAGCCAGATGTGACTTAAACGTTGACATGCAGTTCCATGAAATAGAGATCATGGCATTTTATAGGAGCTTTCCACGCATCGGGGCCTTAGGCTGAGTGGGTCGACTCATATGATGCTCTGCCCACATAATCTTCTCTTGACATACTGTTGAGTACCATCTATTTTATGGCGTTCCTGTGTCCCTGATTAACCTCAGAGTGGGTTAACACTGCTACCTGGCTATTGTTAGAATAATGGGGTATAAATGTTTTTGTAGTTTCTAGCCTTTTGCCAAATGTTCCCATTCAGCACAGCAGCAAATGCAACACCTTTAAAGACACCCCCCTCTATGTCTATGCACATCAACACGACACGGGCAGCTTTAATCCCGACAGAAGACATATTCAGTGTAGCTCGTCCAGATTTTGTCCTCGTTTGGATCATTGCTGGTGTAGGCGCAGGTGCCCGTGGAGCTGCAGGCCACCATGTGGAAGCCCACCTCTGTCAGCTTGTCAAACGCCTGCTCCAAGAAATTATACTTCAGATAGTAGCGGGACGTGTATCTCTCCGGGGGCCTGTCCGGGTCCCTGCTCTCATTCAGCGTCTCCCCGAACACCTCTTTGGCCAGGGAGGTCTTCCCGCACACCGTGATGCGCGCCACCCTCCTGAATTTGGCGTCGGTCTGGATGTCTCTGCCGATGGTGTAGGAGCCGCGGTATCCTATCGTGATGTAGCCCGACTTTCTGGAGTCCAGGGACGGGGAGCGCGCGGCCCCGGTGATCGACATCGCGCGTAAAGTCTCCATGCCCTGCACCGCGGAGCCGCACAGCTGCGCGCCTTCCTCCGTGTCGCTGTGGCTGATCTCCTCGCTGATTGAATTATCCTTACTCACCCGGGGGCTGAGCCGCTTGGCGAGGTCCCGCAGTTGGAAGAAGTCCGCCTCCCTCTGCAGCCGGCTCTTCTCCGGGAAGTAGTCCGGCAGCACCAGGTTCAGGTCCCGCAGGTAGTCGAGGATGTAGCGGAACAAGAAGCCGTCCCGGTCCAGGAAGAAGCGCCCCTTGCTGTCCCTCGCCAACTCCTTGGGCGACTTCTTGCTGAACATGTTCCACAGGAGCGAGTCCGGGACGGCGACCAGAGTTTTGTGCCGGGTGACATACACCTGTCCGCCGACGTTCAGCTCGATGATCTCGCTGAACGGGGAGACAGAGTCCCCGCAGCCGGAGCCCCCGCAGCCGCCGGAGCCTCCGCACTCAGTGTCGGCCAGTGCCATGTTGCTGTGCGCGCCGCTGCACTGATGTGGGATCAGTGGAGACTCTGTGCAGCGGAGAGGCTGCGGCTTGTTTATGAAGCCTGGGCTTACCGCGTGCGTGTGTGCGCGTGCGTGGCGTGTTGACTGTTAAGTTAATATTTAACTGTTACATGGCTGAGTTGTCCTGAATGACTACCCCACCACCACCACCACCACCACACACACACACACACACATACACACACATACGCACACACGCACACGCACATAGGCATCATGCATTCCCTAGTCCCTAACCTTAACCATCACAACCAAATGCCTGAACCCAAAGCCGAACCTGATTCAATTAATCATTACAATTTTATATGTTTATCTTACTTTCACAAATAAATCACAATTTGTCTTATCAGGCTTAACAAGGTGAGACATCTTCTGTTCTTAACCCTCAACAGGAGTAAAGCCACCAAAGAACCCTATTAAGGGGGGAAATAAACC